>JAGDYQ010000210.1:1387172-1427004 GCA_021962125.1 Bulinus truncatus
TCATCCCGGCTCTGCTTTAGCTAATATATCCCAGCCGGGGATGAAACATTAGACATTTATCCCCGGCTCTGCAGAACTTTTTTTTATCATCCCCGGCACTGGCTTTTTCTTAAATTGAGCACTGGTGGGGGGTTGAGGGGGGGGGAGGTTTGAAATCCCATTAGTTGTACTAAATAATAATATATATAACCAAAGTTAAACCAAAGCAACATTTTTATTTTTTATAAAAAGTCGACTGGGAATTCAATAAAGCTGTATCGATGTACTTTACAGAAACTATTAAAGTTGTTACATAACAGAAACATAACAACCGGTGTCAGCAAAAAGCTAAACTGCTACTGTCTAAAGCTATATAAAGGATCACAGACATTTACAGAGTGGGAAAAAAGTTATAGGCTAGTTTTTAGACATTTCCAATCTTTATTTATGTATATCTATGTTTCCAACTGTACAAGTTTTAAAGTCACAAATTTATCGTTGCGTATTGCTAAGGTACATTCAGCGTACAGCTAATAACCAGTCCAGTTTATAACTTACACCAGTGGCGTACCTAGGGGGGGGGGCGGTGGGTGCGGTCCGCACCGGGCGGTACTTTTTATTACTTTTTAGGGGGGGGGCGGCAAAAATGTATACATTAAATTGAAATACCTTAATGAGAGGGCGGCAAAATCGTCTTCCGCCTTGGGCGGCCGATACCCACGCTACGCCGCTGACTTACACTCTACTCGATATGACATATTTTGCATCATAAATGAATGAAAAGTGATGACAACATAAGATTAACCTTTGTCCCATCTCGTGGCAGAATGTGAAGGGATACTGCTAGGAGATGCATCAATAATTTAGCAGTCTGTTTTCGCGTAGTAAGAAAAGAAATTATTGATAGGTCAGCACTTTTTGAAATATTATAAATTGTTGATAAATAGTTGGGCAGCATCATTCAAGTATGAATGACTGATATTGTTAGCTGGCGTAACACCGTTTCAGAATGAATGACATAAAGTTGTTTGATGGTGTGACACTATTTTCTGAATTGATAACCTGTTATCGTTAAATGGGGGCCACACTATTTCGGAATAAATCACATGACGTCAATAAATAGTACTAGACCATTTTAGAATGAATCACATGAAGTTAGCTAATGGTACTAGACCATTTCAGAATGAATCACATAAAGTTAGTAAATGGTACTAGACCATTTTAGAATGAATCACATGAAGTTAGCTAATGGTACTTAACCATTTCAGAATGAATCACATAAAGTTAGTAAATGGTACTAGACCATTTCAGAATGAATCACATGAAGTTAGTAATTGGTACTAGACCATTTCAGAATGAATCGCATGAAGTTAGTAAATGGTACTAGACCATTTCAGAATGAATCGCATGAAGTTAGTAAATGGTACTGGACCATTTCAGAATGAATCGCATGAAGTTAGTAAATGGTACTAGACCATTTCAGAATGAATCACATGAAGTTAGTAAATGGTACTAGACCATTTCAGAATGAATGCCACGAAGTCGTTAAATGGGGCTACACCATTTTAGAATGAATTACATGAAGTTAGTAAATGGTACTAGACCATTTCAGAATGAATCGCATGAAGTTAGTAAATGATACTAGACCATTTCAGAATGAATCGCATGAAGTTAGTAAATGGTACTGGACCATTTCAGAATGAATCGCATGAAGTTAGTAAATGGTACTGGACCATTTCAGAATGAATCGCATGAAGTTAGTAAATGGTACTAGACCATTTCAGAATGAATCGCATGAAGTTAGTAAATGGTACTAGACCATTTCAGAATGAATGCCACGAAGTTATCAAATGGTACTACACCATTTCAGAATGAATGCCACGAAGTCTTTTCAGAAAGAATGATATAAAGTCCTGTGATGGGGCATGACCATTTCAGAATGTAGAACTCGTTGTGTAAGAAACAAAACATCTACAGTCGGACACCTTTTTGCTAGGCAGAGCTAATTTACTCATTCTGTACACCAGCCATGGATGTAAGTAAAGTTCCCTTTGCCCAAACGGGCCATCGGGGCAGATGAAGAGTAGAATTCATCTGTTTCTATAACCTCGGCATATGAAGGGATTGTGTGGGGTTAACACAACGCCAGGGATGAACATACTAAATTTTTCAACTCCATGCTTTATTCATTAACTATTCTTGCAAAAAAAAAGTAATTAATCATATACAGGCCGCATTAACTTTCACGTTTTAAATGTCCCATATACCATTAGCAGGGTAAATTCTTTTTCCTCCGTAAGCAGTGGCGTACCTAGGAATTTGGGGCCCGGGGGGGCTCAGCGTCTTTGGGGGCCCGTGCAGTTGACATTTGACATCATGACATGAAAAAATGTACTTAATATTTAATGTAAAAATAATTTTGGAACTCTTCTTTGGGGGCCCCCCTCAAGCTGGGCCCGGCGGGACTTTCAAATTTGAACCCCCCCTTCCCCATCCCCTAGTTACGCCACTGCCCGTAAGCCAATTTTTTTTTTTCAAAAGTGCTTAAAACTCATCACAATCAAATTCTTTCCCTAATGCTTGGGCGACAGTTACTGATCATAGATGAAATAGCAAAAATAATTATACAGTCCTGAGATCTTTACATCAAGTTATTCAGCGGAGTACGTCATCACCAATAGGAATCGATACACAATTTACGGCCACGAGAAAGGTCAATGAAAACATTTTAAATCAATATCAGATTTATTTTTTGGGGAAAATGTATCTTTCTGCAAAAAGATATTATTCTAAACAGACATAGACTGATAGAACCATACAGTCGGAGAAACATAAAGAATGAGATAGACTGAGCAAGCGACGTAGATACAGAGAAACCCCACACACAACCTTGTCTTAAGTGTGGAAAGTTATGTCTGATTCAGCACCTCGTCGTCTTTAAATTGTTTTATGTTTCAATCTTCATCTGTATGATGCTGTCGAGGAATTAAAAAAAAACTAGTTTATTATTAATCTCTCACATATTTAAACCGCTAATCGATGTTGTAATCTTCTGGATTTTTAGAACTCAATGCAGTCATGCGTAGTTTAAAATTAAAATCTCCATTTGCACTTTCAAAAATGAGTTGTTTTGCTCTTTTCTTAACAAGTTATTTTATTGTTTTAGAAATATATTTTCAAGGAATGAGTTTAATTTTGAACACGAAAACCAACTTAGTTGATATATACTTTTTGAAAAAAATAACATACTGCTGCAAACTTTATGTCTTTAATCTGTTCTATTTTTAAATTACAATGAAAAAATACTTTTTTGTAAAAAAATAAACTTGAATTTATATCATCATTTTTTAAGTCAGTTTGCAAAAATAAAAAAATCCATAAAATATATACACACATTAAAGCCTTGTATAAACAGCGTTAGAGAGAAAGAAATCTTTGCTTACAGTTATACATTACTATATTTTGCCTTAAACTGTTTATAATGCTATTCACTGTTATTTACTGCTTTACAATGCTATACAGTGCTGTGCACTGCTATACGCTGCTGTTCACTGCTATACACTACTGTATACAAATACTTGCACATAATACTATACACTCCTTTTTTACTGCTATATACTGCTAAACGTAGTTTCGTAATGATCTACCCAATTATGTACTTAAAGTTAAATACACTAATATATAATGCTATGTACTGTGATACACTGGTATATATACCTTTATATTTACTGCTATAACTATTATACACTTCTGTATTCTGTCATACGGGGCAGGGCTATTTGGTTCACCCATCTCCCTTAGCTCCATTCAAAACAGTCGTGGCTTCCAGTAGATGTGGGTGATTTTTAAACTGTTGGTGATATTGGTGACCGAAAGCTAGAGAATCAAGCTTCGAACTCGGCTATGGGTTCAGATCTTCAACGTTCCACGGGGAGAAATAAATAGCATTTAGTGTTCCATGGTTTTAAAAAAAATGAACTACTGCTTTACAGAACTCATGTTTACATAAATTAAAAAAAATGAACTACTGCTTTACAGAACTCATGATTACATTAATTTAAAAAATGAACTACTGCTTTACAGAACTCATGTTTACATTAATTTAAAAAAATGAACTACTGCTTTACAGAACTCATGTTTACATTAATTTAAAAAATGAACTACTGCTTTACAGAACTCATGTTTACATTAATTTAAAAAAATGAACTACTGCTTTACAGAACTCATGTTTACATTAATTTAAAAAAATGAACTATTGCTTTACAGAACTCATTTTTACATTAATTAAAAAAATGAACTACTGCTTTACAGAACTCATGCTTACATTAATTTAAAAAAATGAACTATTGCTTTACAGAACTCATTTTTACATTAATTTCAAAAATGAACTACTGCTTTACAGAACTCATGTTTACATTAATTTAAAAAAAAATGAACTACTGCTTTACAGAACTCATAATTACATTAATTTAAAAAATGAACTACTGCTTTACAGAACTCATGTTTACATTAATTTAAAAAAATGAACTACTGCTTTACAGAACTCATGTTTACATTAATTTAAAAAATGAACTACTGCTTTACAGAACTCATGATTACATTAATTTAAAAGTGAACTATTGCTTTACATAAGTCATGTTTACATTAATTTTAAAAATGAACTACTGCTTTACAGAACTCATGTTTACATTAATTAAAAAAAAATGAACTACTGCTTTACAGAACTCATGATTGCATCAATTTAAAAAATGAACTACTGCTTTGCAAAACTCATGTTTAAATTAATTTAAAAAATGAACTACTGGTTTACAGAACTCATGTTTACATTAATTCAAACAAATGAACTACTGCTTTACAGAACTCATGTTTACATTAATTTAAAAACTGAACTACTGCTTTAGAACTCATGATTACATTAATTTAAAAGTGAACTATTGCTTTACATAAGTTATGTTTACATTAATTTTAAAAATGAACTACTGCTTTACAGAACTCATGTTTACATTAATTAAAAAAAAAATGAACTACTGCTTTACAGAACTCATGATTACATCAATTTAAAAAATGAACTACTGCTTTGCAAAACTCATGTTTAAATTAATTTAAAAAATGAACTACTGGTTTACAGAACTCATGTTTACATTAATTCAAACAAATGAACTACTGCTTTACAGAACTCATGTTTACATTAATTTAAAAAATGAACTACTGCTTTACAGAACTCATGTTTACATTAATTTAAAAAATGAACTACTGCTTTACAGAACTCATGTTTACATTAATTTAAAAAAATGGAACTACTGCATTTACAGAACTCATTATATTTACATTAATTTAAAAATGAACTACTGTTTACAGAACTCATGTTTACATTAATTTAAAAAAATGAACTACTGCTTTACAGAACTCATGTTTACATTAATTTAAAAAAATGAACTATTGCTTTACAGAACTCATTTTTACATTAATTAAAAAAATGAACTACTGCTTTACAGAACTCATGCTTACATTAATTTAAAAAAATGAACTATTGCTTTACAGAACTCATTTTTACATTAATTTCAAAAATGAACTACTGCTTTACAGAACTCATGTTTACATTAATTTAAAAAAAAATGAACTACTGCTTTACAGAACTCATAATTACATTAATTTAAAAAATGAACTACTGCTTTACAGAACTCATGTTTACATTAATTTAAAAAAATGAACTACTGCTTTACAGAACTCATGTTTACATTAATTTAAAAAATGAACTACTGCTTTACAGAACTCATGATTACATTAATTTAAAAGTGAACTATTGCTTTACATAAGTCATGTTTACATTAATTTTAAAAATGAACTACTGCTTTACAGAACTCATGTTTACATTAATTAAAAAAAAATGAACTACTGCTTTACAGAACTCATGATTACATCAATTTAAAAAATGAACTACTGCTTTGCAAAACTCATGTTTAAATTAATTTAAAAAATGAACTACTGGTTTACAGAACTCATGTTTACATTAATTCAAACAAATGAACTACTGCTTTACAGAACTCATGTTTACATTAATTTAAAAAATGAACTACTGCTTTACAGAACTCATGATTACATTAATTTAAAAGTGAACTATTGCTTTACATAAGTTATGTTTACATTAATTTTAAAAATGAACTACTGCTTTACAGAACTCATGTTTACATTAATTAAAAAAAAATGAACTACTGCTTTACAGAACTCATGATTACATCAATTTAAAAAATGAACTACTGCTTTGCAAAACTCATGTTTAAATTAATTTAAAAAATGAACTACTGGTTTACAGAACTCATGTTTACATTAATTCAAACAAATGAACTACTGCTTTACAGAACTCATGTTTACATTAATTTAAAAAATGAACTACTGCTTTACAGAACTCATGTTTACATTAATTTAAAAAATGAACTACTGCTTTACAGAACTCATGTTTACATTAATTTAAAAATGTACTACTGCTTTACACAACTCATATTTACATTAATTTAAAAAAAAAGATCAATATATTTGTAAAAATGATAAAAATATGACACTCTCCCCACCCACTTTTTTCTATGTCGCTACTCGAAAATGTTATCACACTTGGATAACAATTTGTCAACGCTGAGCTGCATGATATTAGCGACAGCCCTGCTGCTCCGCGACATGATCATTGTTGAATGATGTTCAAATGAAAGGAGAAACGAAATAGAAAAGAAAGAAACAAATGTTTTCACAATCGTCAAGACAACAGGTTCGACTACTCCTTAGCAACCAGAGAAAGGTTTGGTGGGGGGGGGAGATTGTTGTTAGTTACTCCCCCTTCCAAACATTAGTAAGTGACGTCACAATGTTATTTATGACCGTCTCACACGTATTTCTTTCTTCTGATTTTATCAATTCGTCGCTTGAGAGAAACGAGAGATTCAGAAAAAAAGAGATAAACAGAGAGAGAGACAGAGAGAGAGAGACAGAGAGAGAGAAAGAGAGAGAGAGAGAGAGAGAGAGAGAGAGAGAGAGAGAGAGAGAGAGAGAGAGAGAGAGGAATAGAGAGAGATAGAGAAAGAGAGATTTCATTAGGGCGAAAAGAGAAGTTTTAATTAATTTTCTTTGAGATCGATTTAACCAGTATATTTTTTTCCCTCATTGTCTGAAGACGTTCTGTTGGTCATGAAAAAAGTGGTCGAATCTCTTAGTGGAGCAAATTGAAATTATTGTTTTTTGCTTCTGGTTGGTGGTCAATTTCTGTGACATGGAGCACATGCACTTATAAGTCGATAAACAGACTAATCAATAACTGTAATATTAATAATAACTGTTAGCTAAAGATTAAGCTTAAGATAAGACCCGCCTACAAAATTACACGGCCGTTTCCTTGGATCGGAACGCCTTAACAAAACACTTTAAAGATATTTTCAAAATGTAAAAAAAATAAACCTCAAGAGCTGAAGCTGGATGGATCGGTATCGGGGGGGGGGGCGATTAACTGGAATCGAGAATCGAAATGGAGGAGTTTAGTCTAAGTATCGATTTTTTAATCGATCCTTTGTTGATCTTTTGATCCTATGAACCCACTTTTTGAGCAGTGCTTGAAGCGCCTTTGTTTAATCCTCACCACATCGGAAAGGGATTTTAGGCATCAAGGAAGTTGCTGGAGTTTGAACCTGTAATCCTCGGTATACCAATAGATCGCTCACCCGTAGCGCCTTAGAGTGAATTCTGAATTTTTTAAAAAAGATCTCATTATGAATTTCTTCTTTTCCCTCCTGTCAAGAATTAGCAAAAATTGTGATAACAAAGCAAAGAATCTTTTTTAACCCATAAAAATATTAATCTCCCATAAATAAAAATGGACTTCATTTATGAAACAAAGGAAATTTTTCTAAAAATAAAAAAAAAGTTGTGTAAATATTTTTAAAATAACCTGAATCCATTCATGACTTGGCAGATTTTGAAATAACAGATTTATCATGGATCCTTTTTTCAAAAATCTAAATTTGATACAGAAAATTCATTAAAATAAAGAATATTATATTGCTCTATTTTATTGGCTAAATATTGTTAATGAGTTATTTCTTTATGAGAAACACGAGCGAACAGAATGTAAATAAACATCAAGAATGTAAATAAACATCAAGAATGTAAATAAACATCAAGAATGTAAATAAACTTCAAGAATTAAATTAACATCAAGAATGTAAATAAACATCAAGAATGTAAATAAACTTCAAGAATGTCAATAAACATCAAGAATGTAAATAAACATCAATAATGTTAATTAACTTCAAGAATGTAAATAAACTTCAAGAATGTAAATAAACATCAAGAATGTAAATAAACATCAAGAATGTAAACAAACACCAAGAGTGTAAATAAACACCAAGAGTGTAAATAAACACCAAGAGGAGAGTGTAAATAAACATCAAGAATGTAAATAAACATCAAGAATGTAAATAAACACCAAGAGTGTAAATAAACACCAAGAGTGTAAATAAAAAAGAATATAATAAACTACAGATTTTTAAAAATATCTTTTTTAAATCCAAAGCGATTCATATTCCTGCTATTGTTGTCTCTAAATATTCAATCTTACTTTAATAGCGAACGAGGAATCGATACTTTGAAACTCTATCAACATGTGACGTCGGTTCCTTGTTGTCACTATGAAAGAAAGCAGAATCGATTCCCAGAGCCCCGCGAGAATACCTGTTGAAGAAAAAACGAAAGAGAAAACTCGATTCAGTAAATTCTGCATTTAGAATTTGAAACTCTACTGTGTTAACTGGATCTTCTTATTTCAATACAAAGTACGTAATCGAGCCCAGAGCGTCGCCGGTTAACCGATGTCTGTCCTAGTGTCTCTTCCAGGGTCACTGTAGACTCGTCTATGGCAGGGATAATTGAAGAAAATGTACAATATAAATTGTCCCAATAAGTGGTCACCAGTTTGATGCGATGCAGGATCAAGCGATGAGCAACAGCTCAAAGCCACTGTTACGTGATAGAACTAGCTTGATACCGTACTTAGGTAAAAACGTGCTTTCGAGCAGGAGTCTAGAAGAGCGGTGGGTAGTGCCTTCATTGTAAGGAAGCGAGGAACCATGGGACTTGGGGGTAGGGGGTGGGGGGTAGGAGGGTTGCACCGACAGGAGCGTTATTGTTTTGTGACGGCGACCCATGAACATTATGCCGGAGAGCACAAAAGTTGTTGTTAGTGCTGTCACCGGGGAAGGGAGGGGATGGATGGTCCTTCGAAATGTTGATCGGCGGGTCCCAAGTTCGATCTCTGGTGAGGACCGATGAATATTTCAGGTCATAGTTAAAATCTCCGCTTTATCTTCCCTGGTGCCTCCGTGGCCACTGATATGGTGCGGATGAAAGAAGGGCACTGCGAAAAAAAAACAATTTCGTCCTACCTGGGGTCTGAATCACTTTGATAGTTCGTACCTTTGTGTTGAAAGGGCAAACTAGAGCATTTTATATTCAGTGTATTAATACATTTTTATACCCAGTTTAACATCTTCCTTTCTCTCTCTCTCTCTCTCTCTCTCTCTCTCTCTCTTATGTATCTATGTACACATTATTATTTAGAATGAGACGGTGAATCTCCAACTACTTATCTGCCCTATCTGCCCTAACCCCTCTTTATCCTTGTCTTGCATTTTCTTTCTGTCCCCCCCCCACTCTCTATCTGTATGTCTCAGTCATATTCTTTCCATTTTTTAATGTCATTTACTCCGTAATCTCCAACTTGCCACCCCATCACGTGACCATTATAAACAATAGTGTTTCAAAATTACAAATAAAATTGAAAGTAAAAAAAAATCACTTTATTTTGCCAAGAAAAAAAACAAACAAACAAACTCTAGCATGACACAAACAAAACAACAGCAAAAGTGAACAACCAATAAACAACTGAATGTAAGAAAACAAGATAGTTACAACCAATAAACAACTGAATGAAAAAACAAGCAATTTAAGCCTGTACCGTTTCGGACACAGGACGTTTTAGAGCATTTTCGTGGTATGGGTTTTGATAAATAGAGAGGGAAGTAAGTCATGTTTAATAACTGTTACAAAAATAAATAATGAGTTACGCCCCTTTGTACGCCCCTTTGTTAATATAGCTTATATAGTAAAAAACGGTACCCTACGAAGCCCTAGTATTCGCCCCTCAGAGGTCAGATCGCGAAATGAACTTTTGATGTACACATGGCAGGCCAAGACCTACAAAATGATATATACATCATGGGTCTAGAACTTATGGTTGCTGAGATCTAGGGCGCTCCTTTGTTAATATAGCTTATATAGTAAAAAACGGTACTTAATAAGCCCCCTTTTTCGGCTCTCAGAGGTCAGATCGCGAAATGAACTTTTGATACACACATGGCAGGCCAAGACCTACAAAATGATATATACATCATGGGTCTAGGACTTATGGTTGTTGAGATCTAGGGTGATGACGGACAGACAGACAGACAAAACGGGGACAATAGAGCATTTTTTTTCAAAAATGCGCTAAAAAACAAGATATATATAACCAACATACAACTGAATGAAAGTAAACAAGATAGTTACAACCAACAAACAAGTGAATGAAAGTAAACAAGAGACGTACAACCAACAAACAACTGAATGGAAGTAAACAAGATAGATACAACCAACAAACAACTGAATGAAAGTAAACTAGATAGATACAACCAACAAGCAAGTGAAAAAAAATCTTTATCAAAAATCTGTTTTGGGAACAAATAACTTTTTTTAATAATTGTTTTTATTTTCAAACCCACCACGGAAGATCAAACAAACAAACGAATAAAAAAAACTTACAAAAATCTAAATGTTGTTAAGATACGTCTGGAAATGATTCTTGCAGCTAGTGCCAGAATTCACATCTTCGTTTTATGGTTAAGGGGGGGGGGTTGTGTATACAAAACGTAGTGGATAGTTAATTACTAATTGGGAAAAGACCTCAACAGTCTACTTTTAAAAATTATAAATGAGATGATAATTTGATCATATTTTTACTAAGGTACGTAAACTATGAGGATACACCTGGGGGGGGGGAGTAGCAAAATGCTTTCTACACCTTGGAAGCCATTAGGCTAGGGAGCTCAAAATAAAAATAGGTGAACAGAAATGGCAGATAACTCTCTGGCTAAGACATAGTAACATTATATACAGTGACTGTTACAACAGAAATCAATATCATATTTTGATTTTATTGAAGTTATTGATATTTTCTTTTGTTACAGCAGGGAACTCATCGCACTGAGAACTATTAAAGAATCGTTTTACATTCGGACAATCGCCGCCCTGTCCAAACCGATTTCAGTGACCTCAAGAAACAGAGGGGTTTCCCAGCAAACAACAGTCTGATGAGTACAGGTCAGCCCGACTTTTATCAACTGTACTCACGCTTATTTCCACTGCAGTGCTCATGTCATCTTCAATCACATTATGCATGTTGTTTTTTTGTAGACAGATATGCACATGACATTACGCATGACTGATTCTAAACCAATCTTATCACGCGACTCACAGATGTCATATTAATGTTACTACGTGCATATCGTCTTTTGCCTTTATTCATTAGGTACTGTGCGGGGGGAAACACCCCTGCAGGTTGAGCGCCCCCCTGTTACCATCTCGACTTCAGTTAAATTGTCCACAAATGGTCATCGGGCCGGACACCGGATAATCAGGATGAGTAAAATACCACTGGAAGGGTGAGTCAAATAACTGTTGTGTGTGAGTCGAACTATTCCATTTAGTATTTGTTATTGTTGTGTGTAGGTCGATCTATTCCATTTAGTGTTTTGTTATTGTTGTGTGGGGGTCAAACTATTCCATTTAGTGTTTGTTATTGATGTGTGTAGGTCGATCTATTCCATTTAGTGTTTTGTTATTGTTGTGTGTGGGTCAAACTATTCCATTTAGTGTTTTGTTATTGTTGTGTGTGGGTCAAACTATTCCATTTAGTATTTGTTATTGTTGTGTGTGGGTCGAACTATTCCATTTAGTGTTTTGTTATTGTTGTGTGTGGGTCGAACTATTCCATTTAGTGTTTGTTATTGTTGTGTGTGGGTCGAACTATTCCATTTAGTGTTTGTTATTTTTGTGTATGTGAATTCAATGTTCTTCCTTCACCTACCTACTACATCATGCACAACATAACTATGCTGATATTAATTTTTTAATTATTTCTCAGTTTTGTGATATTAATCATTATCATGAATGACCTTTCTAGCGTGTCAAAGTTAACCGCCTGTGGCGTGTTCAGGGTTAGTTTTAAGTGGGTGGTGGCATGATAAAACTGTTATCAATGCCTCAGTCTTTACTGCACCAGTTATGACCAATATAACAGTTCAAACATTGTCCTACTGTGTAATACTGTAACGCGAAGAAAAACAGAATATCGAAAACAAAAAATTATACAAGATGTTAATCGATTCGTCTATCTATCTATCTATCTATCTATCTATCTATCTATCTATCTATCTATCTATCTATCTATCTATCTATCTATCTATCTATCTATCTATCTATCTATCTATCTATCTATCTATCTATCTATCTATCTATCTATCTATCTATCTATCTATCTATCTATCTATCTATCTATCTATCTATCTATCTATCTATCTATCTATCTATCTATCTATCTATCTATCTATCTATCTATCTATCTATCTATCTATCTATCTATCTATCTATCTATCTATCTATCTATCTATCTATCTATCTAATCTATCTGTCTGTCTGTCTATCTGTCTTTATGTCTGTCTGTCTGTCTATCTGTTTTTCTATGTTTGTCCGTCTGTCTTTCTTTATTTCCACCTTTCAGACATTCAGCAGCCTGTTGCTCTGTCTTTTATGGCAGACATCTTTTCCATCCCTCCGACTGTCTGTTGATTTATTTATACACTTACGATAAGTCTGTGTCCGTTTATACACAAAGCTACTTATTAATCTGTATATCTCTCTGGCTAAACAAAAATGTAACATACTTCAAGTCACACTATATCTTCGCTTCAGTCTACACATTCTGCAACACAAACAAGTTAAAAAAAAACACAACATTGCTTGTTACATTTTACCACAACATTATACGAACTACCGCCACAAACTTCATCGACAAATACACAACTCTTTCCAAACTCCTCTGGATTTCCTCCCCCCTCCCCTCCCCACTCCGCTCGGACACTTTGACAGCTGTCAAAAAGAAATACAGAAAGATTTATTGGCAAATAGTGTTTCTCTACAAGAAACGCAAACATGGCAGCAGCGGCTAATTGGCAAGCGTGATATCCCACACTACCTCTACATGTAATGCCATCAATAAACTGGGGCCCCATCGACAGTGTCAACACTGCGGAACAAGTCCACAATTCCAACTTGCCTGTGAGGAGGTGGATCGAAATTTATGACCTTTTGATAAGACGTGTCCAGTTGAAAAAGGGGTGAGTTGGGGTGGTGGTGGTTGGGGGGGGGGGGGAGCAGACGGAAAATGTGTAAAGTTAGTTTTTCGTTTACAGTACAGTCTGCTGTTCAAAGTAAACTTTCTTAGTGCACATAAGCCATCCCAAAGTCACATGCAGGGCCGATATTACGTTTATGGGGGGGGGCGGCTCTTGGAGAAGATACATTTGAAGCCCCCCACCCTAGGTTATAGTGCATTTGGTGTCCTTACTTAAAGGTATATTTGAGGGCTCTATGCTATTGTAAATTTGGTGAAAGGGTGGTGGTGGTCGGGGGGGGGGGGCGGGGCGGCAGGCTAGAATACAGTTCTGTGGCCGTATTTAGGAGTACTTTGATGGGTCCCTAAGCAAAGGTACATTTAGGGGCTCTATATGCGAAAATTTCAGGCCTCCGCAAGCAAATATCGCGTCCCTGATAATCTTCGATACGTGAGGAACTATCATGACGACCCCCCCCCCACCCCACTTTCAACCCGAGTCTTACTTTATTTTAGCCCGGTAATCTGATTACCCTGCCGAATGTCTGGAAAAATTGAAGTTCAGATTCAGCCGGGGTGGGTGGATCGGTGGGTAGAGGCGGGTAGAGGGCAACTACTCCTCGTGTCCATTTGAAATTTTCGGAACACCTGTACATTTCACGTGGTGTGGGAAATGGTTTGATCTCTGTAATGGATTTGGTCGTAGTTCGTACGTGTCAGATCTACATGTAGGCCACAGCTACTTCCTATCTAACTTTTTTTTTTCTTTTTTTTTTAACGTGAGAACTGAATAATATATTGTTTCCTTTCTGTTAGTTCGGTTGTTAATTTTTTGTATTTACTTAATAGAAAACATGTGTCCAAATTGACTTTAAAACTAAAATGGGAATATCTTCGGGGGGATTATTTTGAGGTGAATTTTTAGACTCACCTAAAATTACTTCTTCTGTCTTTCCGTTATGTTATGTAAATGAAAGTAAACTCACCTAAAATTACTTCTTCTGTATTTCCGTTATGTTATGTAAATAAAAGTAAACTCATCTAAAATTACTTCCGTCTTTCCGTTATGTAATGTAAATGAAAGTAAACTCACCTAAAATTACTTCTTCTGTCTTTCCGTTATGTTATGTAAATGAAAGTAAACTCACCTACAATTACTTCTTCTGTCTTTCCGTTATGTTATGTAAATGAAAGTAAACTCACCTAAAATTACTTCTTCTGTATTTCCGTTATGTTATGTAAATAAAAGTAAACTCATCTAAAATTACTTCCGTCTTTCCGTTATGTAATGTAAATAAAAGTAAACTCACCTAAAATTACTTCTTCTGTCTTTCCGTTATGTTATGTAAATGAAAGTAAACTCACCTAAAATTACTTCGGTCTTTCCGTTATATTATGTAAATGAAAGTAAACTCATTTAAAATTTCTTCTGTTTTTCCGTTATGTTATGTAAATGAAAGTAAACTCACCTAAAATTACTTCTGTTTTTCCGTTATGTTATGTAAATAAAAGTAAACTCACCTAAAATTACTTCTTCTGTCTTTCCGTTATGTTATGTAAATGAAAGTAAACTCATCTAAAATTACTTCCGTCTTTCCGTTATGTAATGTAAATGAAAGTAAACTCACCTAAAATTACTTCTTCTGTATTTCCGTTATGTTATGTAAATAAAGTAAACTCATCTAAAATTACTTCCGTCTTTCCGTTATGTAATGTAAATGAAAGTAAACTCACCTAAAATTACTTCTTCTGTCTTTCCGTTATGTTATGTAAATGAAAGTAAACTCCCCTAAAATTACTTCTGTCTTTCCGTTATATTATGTAAATGAAAATAAACTCATTTAAAATTACTTCTGTCTTTCCGTTATGTTATGTAAATGAAAGTAAACTCACCTAAAATTACTTCTGTTTTTCCGTTATGTTATGTAAATGAAAGTAAACTCACCTAAAATTACTTCTTCTGTCTTTCCGTTATGTTATGTAAATGAAAGTAAACTCACCTAAGATTACTTCTGTTTTTCCGTTATGTTATGTAAATGAAAGTAAACTCACCTAAAATTACTTCTGTCTTTCCGTTATATTATGTAAATGAAAGTAAACTCACCTAAAATTACTTCTGTCTTTCCGTTATGTTATGTAAATGAAAGTAAACTCACCTAAAATTACTTCTGTTTTTCCGTTATGTTATGTAAATGAAAGTAAACTCACCTAAAATTACTTCTTCTGTCTTTCCGTTATGTTATGTAAATGAAAGTAAACTCACCTAAAATTACTTCTTCTGTTTTTCCGTTATGTTATGTAAATGAAAGTAAACTCACCTAAGATTACTTCTGTTTTTCCGTTATGTTATGTAAATGAAAGTAAACTCATTTAAATTGCTTCTTCTGTCTTTCAGTTATGTTATGTAAAAGAAAGTAAACTCACCTAAAATTACTTCTGTTTTTCCGTTATATTATGTAAATGAAAGTAAACTCACCTAAATTACTTCTGTTTTTCCGTTATGTTATGTAAACGAAAGTAAACTCATTTAAAATAACTTCTGTTTTTCCGTTATGTTATGTAAATGAAAGTAAATTCACCTAAAATTACTTCTTCTGTTTTTCCGTTATGTTATGTAAATGAAAGTAAACTCACCTAAGATTACTTCTGTTTTTCCGTTATGTTATGTAAATGAAAGTAAACTCATTTAAATTGCTTCTTCTGTCTTTCAGTTATGTTATGTAAATGAAAGTAAACTCACCTAAATTACTTCTGTTTTTCCGTTATGTTATGTAAATGAAAGTAAACTCACCTAAATTACTTCTGTTTTTCCGTTATGTTATGTAAACGAAAGTAAACTAATTTAAAATAACTTCTGTTTTTCCGTTATGTTATGTAAATGAAAGTAAACTCACCTAAAATTACTTCTGTTTTTCCGTTATGATATGTAAATGAAAGTAAACTCACCTAAAATTACTTCTTCTGTATTTCCGTTATGTTATGTAAATAAAAGTAAACTCATCTAAAATTACTTCCGTCTTTCCGTTATGTAATGTAAATGAAAGTAAACTCACCTAAAATTACTTCTTCTGTCTTTCCGTTATGTTATGTAAATGAAAGTAAACTCACCTACAATTACTTCTTCTGTCTTTCCGTTATGTTATGTAAATGAAAGTAAACTCACCTAAAATTACTTCTTCTGTATTTCCGTTATGTTATGTAAATAAAAGTAAACTCATCTAAAATTACTTCCGTCTTTCCGTTATGTAATGTAAATAAAAGTAAACTCACCTAAAATTACTTCTTCTGTCTTTCCGTTATGTTATGTAAATGAAAGTAAACTCACCTAAAATTACTTCTGTCTTTCCGTTATATTATGTAAATGAAAGTAAACTCATTTAAAATTTCATCTGTTTTTCCGTTATGTTATGTAAATGAAAGTAAACTCACCTAAAATTACTTCTGTTTTTCCGTTATGTTATGTAAATGAAAGTAAACTCACCTAAAATTACTTCTTCTGTCTTTCCGTTATGTTATGTAAATGAAAGTAAACTCACCTACAATTACTTCTTCTGTCTTTCCGTTATGTTATGTAAATGAAAGTAAACTCACCTAAAATAACTTCTTCTGTCTTTCCGTTATGTTATGTAAATGAAAGTAAACTCACCTAAAATTACTTCTGTCTTTCCGTTATATTATGTAAATGAAAATAAACTCATTTAAAATTACTTCTGTCTTTCCGTTATGTTATGTAAATGAAAGTAAACTCACCTAAAATTACTTCTGTTTTTCCGTTATGTTATGTAAATGAAAGTAAACTCATTTAAATTGCTTCTTCTGTCTTTCAGTTATGTTATGTAAATGAAAGTAAACTCACCTAAGATTACTTCTGTTTTTCCGTTATGTTATGTAAATGAAAGTAAACTCACCTAAAATTACTTCTGTTTTTCCGTTATATTATGTAAATGAAAGTTAACTCATTTAAAATTACTTCTGTTTTTCCGTTAAATAATGTAAATGAAAGTAAACACACCTAAAATTACTTCTGTTTTTCCGTTATATTATGTAAATGAAAGTTAACTCATTTAAAATTACTTCTGTTTTTCCGTTATGTTATGTAAATGAAAGTAAATTCACCTAAATTACTTCTGTTTTTCCGTTATGTTATGTAAACGAAAGTAAACTCATTTAAAATAACTTCTGTTTTTCCGTTATGTTATGTAAATGAAAGTAAATTCACCTAAAATTACTTCTTCTGTTTTTCCGTTATGTTATGTAAATGAAAGTAAACTCACCTAAGATTACTTCTGTTTTTCCGTTATGTTATGTAAATGAAAGTAAACTCATTTAAATTGCTTCTTCTGTCTTTCAGTTATGTTATGTAAATGAAAGTAAACTCACCTAAATTACTTCTGTTTTTCCGTTATGTTATGTAAATGAAAGTAAACTCACCTAAATTACTTCTGTTTTTCCGTTATGTTATGTAAATAAAAGTAAACTAATTTAAAATAATTTCTGTTTTTCCGTTATGTTATGTAAATGAAAGTAAACTCCCCTAAAATTACTTCTGTTTTTCCGTTATGATATGAAAATGAAAGTAAACTCATTTAAAATTACTTGTGTTTTAACGTTATGTTATGTAATAGAAAGTAAACTCACCTAAAATTACTTCTGTTTTTCCGTTATGTTATGTAAATGAAAGTAAACTCACCTAAAATTACTTCTTCTGTCTTTCCGTTATGTTATGTAAATGAAAGTAAACTCACCTAAAATTACTTCTTCTGTTTTTCCGTTATGTTATGTAAATGAAAGTAAACTCACCTAAGATTATTTCTGTTTTTCCGTTATGTTATGTAAATGAAAGTAAACTCATTTAAATTGCTTCTTCTGTCTTTCAGTTATGTTATGTAAATAAAAGTAAACTCATCTAAAATTACTTCTGTTTTTCCGTTATGTTATGTAAATGAAAGTAAACTCATTTAAATTGCTTCTTCTGTCTTTCAGTTATGTTATGTAAATAAAAGTAAACTCATCTAAAATTACTTCTGTTTTTCCGTTATATTATGTAAATGAAAGTAAACTCACCTAAATTACTTCTGTTTTTCCGTTATGTTATGTAAATGAAAGTAAACTCACCTAAATTACTTCTGTTTTTCCGTTATGTTATGTAAATGAAAGTTAACTCATTTAAAATTACTTCTGTTTTTCCGTTATGTTATGTAAATGAAAGTAAACTCACCTAAAATTACTTCTGTTTTTCCGTTATGTAATGTAAATGAAAGTAAACTCACCTAAAATTACTTCTGTTTTTCCGTTAAATAATGTAAATGAAAGTAAACACACCTAAAATTACTTCTGTTTTTCCGTTATATTATGTAAATGAAAGTTAACTCATTTAAAATAACTTCTGTTTTTCCGTTATGATATGTAAACGAAAGTAAACTCACCTAAAATTACTTCTGTTTTTCCGTTATATTATGTAAATGAAAGTAAACTCACCTAAATTACTTCTGTTTTTCCGTTATGTTATGTAAACGAAAGTAAACTCATTTAAAATAACTTCTGTTATTCCGTTATGTTATGTAAATGAAAGTAAACTCACCTAAAATTACTTCTTCTGTTTTTCCGTTATGTTATGTAAATGAAAGAAACTCACCTAAGATTACTTCTGTTTTTCCGTTATGTTATGTAAATGAAAGTAAACTCATTTAAATTGCTTCTTCTGTCTTTCAGTTATGTTATGTAAATGAAAGTAAACTCACCTAAAATTACTTCGGTTTTTCCGTTATGATATGTAAATGAAAGTAAACTCACCTAAAATTACTTCTGTTTTTCCGTTATGTCATGTAAATGAAAGTAAACTCACCTAAAATTACTTCTGTTTTTCCGTTATGTTATGTAAATGAAAGTAAACTCACCTAAAATTACTTCTGTTTTTCCGTTATGATATGTAAATGAAAGTAAACTCATTTAAAATTACTTCTGTTTTTCCGTTATGTTATGTAAATGAAAGTAAACTCACCTGAAATTACTTCTTCTGTCTTTCCGTTATGTTATGTAAATGAAAGTAAACTCACCTAAAATTACTTCTTCTGTATTTCCGTTATGTTATGTAAATAAAAGTAAACTCATCTAAAATTACTTCCGTCTTTCCGTTATGTAATGTAAATAAAAGTAAACTCACCTAAAATTACTTCTTCTGTCTTTCCGTTATGTTATGTAAATGAAAGTAAACTCACCTAAAATTACTTCTGTCTTTCCGTTATATTATGTAAATGAAAGTAAACTCATTTAAAATTTCTTCTGTTTTTCCGTTATGTTATGTAAATGAAAGTAAACTCACCTAAAATTACTTCTGTTTTTCCGTTATGTTATGTAAATGAAAGTAAACTCACCTAAAATTACTTCTTCTGTCTTTCCGTTATGTTATGTAAATGAAAGTAAACTCACCTACAATTACTTCTTCTGTCTTTCCGTTATGTTATGTAAATGAAAGTAAACTCACCTAAAATTACTTCTTCTGTATTTCCCGTTATGTTATGTAAATAAAAGTAAACTCATCTAAAATTACTTCCGTCTTTCCGTTATGTAATGTAAATGAAAGTAAACTCACCTAAAATAACTTCTTCTGTCTTTCCGTTATGTTATGTAAATGAAAGTAAACTCACCTAAAATTACTTCTGTCTTTCCGTTATATTATGTAAATGAAAATAAACTCATTTAAAATTACTTCTTCTGTCTTTCCGTTATGTTATGTAAATGAAAGTAAACTCACCTTAAATTACTTCTTCTGTCTTTCCGTTATGTTATGTAAATGAAAGTAAACTCACCTAAAATTACTTCTTCTGTATTTCCGTTATGTTATGTAAATAAAGTAAACTCATCTAAAATTACTTCCGTCTTTCCGTTATGTAATGTAAATGAAAGTAAACTCACCTAAAATAACTTCTTCTGTCTTTCCGTTATGTTATGTAAATGAAAGTAAACTCACCTAAAATTACTTCTGTCTTTCCGTTATATTATGTAAATGAAAATAAACTCATTTAAAATTACTTCTGTCTTTCCGTTATGTTATGTAAATGAAAGTAAACTCACCTAAAATTACTTCAGTTTTTCCGTTATGTTATGTAAATGAAAGTAAACTCACCTAAAATTACTTATTCTGTCTTTCCGTTATGTTATGTAAATGAAAGTAAACTCACCTAAAATTACTTCTTCTGTCTTTCCGTTATGTTATGTAAATAAAAGTAAACTCATCTAAAATTACTTCTGTTTTTCCGTTATGTTATGTAAATGAAAGTAAACTCATTTAAATTGCTTCTTCTGTCTTTCAGTTATGTTATGTAAATAAAAGTAAACTCATCTAAAATTACTTCTGTTTTTCCGTTATATTATGTAAATGAAAGTAAACTCACCTAAATTACTTCTGTTTTTCCGTTATGTTATGTAAATGAAAGTAAACTCACCTAAATTACTTCTGTTTTTCCGTTATGTTATGTAAATGAAAGTTAACTCATTTAAAATTACTTCTGTTTTTCCGTTATGTTATGTAAATGAAAGTAAACTCACCTAAAATTACTTCTGTTTTTCCGTTATGTAATGTAAATGAAAGTAAACTCACCTAAAATTACTTCTGTTTTTCCGTTAAATAATGTAAATGAAAGTAAACACACCTAAAATTACTTCTGTTTTTCCGTTATATTATGTAAATGAAAGTTAACTCATTTAAAATAACTTCTGTTTTTCCGTTATGCTATGTAAATGAAAGTAAACTCACCTAAAATTACTTCTGTTTTTCCGTTATATTATGTAAATGAAAGTAAACTCACCTAAATTACTTCTGTTTTTCCGTTATGTTATGTAAACGAAAGTAAACTCATTTAAAATAACTTCTGTTATTCCGTTATGTTATGTAAATGAAAGTAAACTCACCTAAAATTACTTCTTCTGTTTTTCCGTTATGTTATGTAAATGAAAGAAACTCACCTAAGATTACTTCTGTTTTTCCGTTATGTTATGTAAATGAAAGTAAACTCATTTAAATTGCTTCTTCTGTCTTTCAGTTATGTTATGTAAATGAAAGTAAACTCACCTAAAATTACTTCTGTTTTTCCGTTATGATATGTAAATGAAAGTAAACTCACCTAAAATTACTTCTGTTTTTCCGTTATGTCATGTAAATGAAAGTAAACTCACCTAAAATTACTTCTGTTTTTCCGTTATGTTATGTAAATGAAAGTAAACTCACCTAAAATTACTTCTGTTTTTCCGTTATGATATGTAAATGAAAGTAAACTCATTTAAAATTACTTATGTTTTTCCGTTATGTTATGTAAATGAAAGTAAACTCACCTGAAATTACTTCTTCTGTCTTTCCGTTATGTTATGTAAATGAAAGTAAACTCACCTAAAATTACTTCTTCTGTATTTCCGTTATGTTATGTAAATAAAAGTAAACTCATCTAAAATTACTTCCGTCTTTCCGTTATGTAATGTAAATAAAAGTAAACTCACCTAAAATTACTTCTTCTGTCTTTCCGTTATGTTATGTAAATGAAAGTAAACTCACCTAAAATTACTTCTGTCTTTCCGTTATATTATGTAAATGAAAGTAAACTCATTTAAAATTTCTTCTGTTTTTCCGTTATGTTATGTAAATGAAAGTAAACTCACCTAAAATTACTTCTGTTTTTCCGTTATGTTATGTAAATGAAAGTAAACTCACCTAAAATTACTTCTTCTGTCTTTCCGTTATGTTATGTAAATGAAAGTAAACTCACCTACAATTACTTCTTCTGTCTTTCCGTTATGTTATGTAAATGAAAGTAAACTCACCTAAAATTACTTCTTCTGTATTTCCGTTATGTTATGTAAATAAAAGTAAACTCATCTAAAATTACTTCCGTCTTTCCGTTATGTAATGTAAATGAAAGTAAACTCACCTAAAATAACTTCTTCTGTCTTTCCGTTATGTTATGTAAATGAAAGTAAACTCACCTAAAATTACTTCTGTCTTTCCGTTATATTATGTAAATGAAAATAAACTCATTTAAAATTACTTCTTCTGTCTTTCCGTTATGTTATGTAAATGAAAGTAAACTCACCTTAAATTACTTCTTCTGTCTTTCCGTTATGTTATGTAAATGAAAGTAAACTCACCTAAAATTACTTCTTCTGTATTTCCGTTATGTTATGTAAATAAAGTAAACTCATCTAAAATTACTTCCGTCTTTCCGTTATGTAATGTAAATGAAAGTAAACTCACCTAAAATAACTTCTTCTGTCTTTCCGTTATGTTATGTAAATGAAAGTAAACTCACCTAAAATTACTTCTGTCTTTCCGTTATATTATGTAAATGAAAATAAACTCATTTAAAATTACTTCTGTCTTTCCGTTATGTTATGTAAATGAAAGTAAACTCACCTAAAATTACTTCTGTTTTTCCGTTATGTTATGTAAATGAAAGTAAACTCACCTAAAATTACTTCTTCTGTCTTTCCGTTATGTTATGTAAATGAAAGTAAACTCACCTAAAATTACTTCTTCTGTTTTTCCGTTATGTTATGTAAATGAAAGTAAACTCACCTAAGATTACTTCTGTTTTCCCGTTATGTTATGTAAATGAAAGTAAACTCATTTAAATTGCTTCTTCTGTCTTTCAGTTATGTTATGTAAAAGAAAGTAAACTCACCTAAAATTACTTCTGTTTTTCCGTTATGTTATGTAAATGAAAGTAAACTCACCTAAATTACTTCTGTTTTTCCGTTATGTTATGTAAATGAAAGTAAACTCACCTAAAATTACTTCTGTTTTTCCGTTATGCTATGTAAATGAAAGTAAACTCACCTAAAATTACTTCTTCTGTCTTCCCGTTATGTTATGTAAATGAAAGTAAACTCACCTAAAATTACTTCTGTTTTTCCGTTATGTTATGTAAATGAAAGTAAACTCATTTAAATTGCTTCTTCTGTCTTTCAGTTATGTTATGTAAATGAAAGTAAACTCACCTAAATTACTTCTGTTTTTCCGATATGTTATGTAAATGAAAGTAAACTCACCTAAATAACTTCTGTTTTTCCGTTATGTTATGTAAATGAAAGTAAACTCACCTAAAATTACTTCTGTTTTTCCGTTATGATATGTAAATGAAAGTAAACTCATTTAAAATTACTTCTGTTTTTCCGTTATGTTATGTAAATGAAAGTAAACTCACCTAAAATTACTTCTTCAGTATTTCCGTTATGTTATGTAAATAAAAGTAAACTCATCTAAAATTACTTCCGTCTTTCCGTTATGTAATGTAAATGAAAGTAAACTCACCTAAAATTACTTCTTCTGTCTTTCCGTTATGTTATGTAAATGAAAGTAAACTCACCTACAATTACTTCTTCTGTCTTTCCGTTATGTTATGTAAATGAAAGTAAACTCACCTAAAATTACTTCTTCTGTATTTCCGTTATGTTATGTAAATAAAAGTAAACTCATCTAAAATTACTTCCGTCTTTCCGTTATGTAATGTAAATGAAATTAAACTCACCTAAAATTACTTCTTCTGTCTTTCCGTTATGTTATGTAAATGAAAGTACACTCACCTAAAATTACTTCTGTCTTTCCGTTATATTATGTAAATGAAAGTAAACTCATTTAAAATTACTTCTGTTTTTCCGTTATGTTATGTAAATGAAAGTAAACTCACCTAAAATTACTTCTGTTTTTCCGTTATGTTATGTTAATGAAAGTAAACTCACCTAAAATAACTTCTTCTGTCTTTCCGTTATGTTATGTAAATGAAAGTAAACTCACCTAAAATTACTTCTGTCTTTCCGTTATATTATGTAAATGAAAATAAACTCATTTAAAATTACTTCTGTCTTTACGTTATGTTATGTAAATGAAAGTAAACTCACCTAAAATTACTTCTGTTTTTCCGTTATGCTATGTAAATGAAAGTAAACTCACCTAAAATTACTTCTACTGTATTTCCGTTATGTTATGTAAATAAAAGTAAACTCATCTAAAATTACTTCCGTCTTTCCGTTATGTAATGTAAATGAAAGTAAACTCACCTAAAATAACTTCTTCTGTCTTTCCGTTATGTTATGTAAATGAAAGTAAACTCACCTAAAATTACTTCTGTCTTTCCGTTATATTATGTAAATGAAAATAGACTCATTTAAAATTACTTCTGTCTTTCCGTTATGTTATGTAAATGAAAGTAAACTCATTTAAATTGCTTCTTCTGTCTTTCAGTTATGTTATGTAAATGAAAGTAAACTCACCTAAAATTACTTCTGTTTTTCCGTTATATTATGTAAATGAAAGTAAACTCACCTAAAATTACTTCTTCTGTCTTTCCGTTATGTTATGTAAATGAAAGTAAACTCACCTAAAATTACTTCTTCTGTTTTTCCGTTATGTTATGTAAATGAAAGTAAACTCACCTAAGATTATTTCTGTTTTTCCGTTATGTTATGTAAATGAAAGTAAACTCATTTAAATTGCTTCTTCTGTCTTTCCGTTATGTTATGTAAATGAAAGAAAACTCACCTAAAATTACTTCTGTTTTTCCGTTATATAATGTAAATGAAAGAAAACACACCTAAAATTACTTCTGTTTTTCCGTTATATCATGTAAACGAAAGTAAACTCATTTAAAATTACTTCTGTTTTTCCGTTATGATATGTAAACGAAAGTAAACTCATCTAAAATTACTTCTGTTTTTCCGTTATATTATGTAAATGAAAGTAAACTCACCTAAAATTACTTCTTCTGTCTTTCCGTTATGTTATGTAAATGAAAGTAAACTCACCTAAAATTACTTCTGTTTTTCCGTTATGTCATGTAAATAAAAGTAAACTCACCTAAAATTACTTCTTCTGTCTTTCCGTTATGTTATGTAAATGAAAGTAAACTCACCTAAAATTACTTCTGTTTTTCCGTTATGTTATGTAAATGAAAGTAAACTCATTTAAATTGCTTCTTCTGTCTTTCAGTTATGTTATGTAAATGAAAGTAAACTCACCTAAATTACTTCTGTTTTTCCGATATGTTATGTAAATGAAAGTAAACTCACCTAAATTACTTCTGTTTTTCCGTTATGTTATGTAAATGAAAGTAAACTCATTTAAAATAACTTCTGTTTTTCCGTTATGTTGTGTAAATGAAAGTAAACTCACCTAAAATTACTTCTGTTTTTCCGTTATGTTATGTAAAAGAAAGTAAACTCATTTAAAATTACTTCGTTTTTCCGTTATGTTATGTAAATGAAAGTAAACTCACCTAAAATTACTTCTGTTTTTCCGTTATGTTATGTAAATGAAAGTAAACTCACCTAAATTACTTCTGTTTTTCCGTTATGTTATGTAAACGAAAGTAAACTCATTTAAAATTACTTCTGTTTTTCCGTTATGTTATGTAAATGAAAGTAAACTCACCTAAAATTACTTCTTCTGTTTTTCCGTTATGTTATGTAAATGAAAGAAACTCACCTAAGATTACTTCTGTTTTTCCGTTATGTTATGTAAATGAAAGTAAACTCATTTAAATTGCTTCTTCTGTCTTTCAGTTATGTTATGTAAATGAAAGTAAACTCACCTAAAATTACTTCTGTTTTTCCGTTATGATATGTAAATGAAAGTAAACTCACCTAAAATTACTTCTGTTTTTCCGTTATGTTATGTAAATGAAAGTAAACTCATCTAAAATTACTTCTGTTTTTCCGTTATGATATGTAAATGAAAGTAAACTCATTTAAAATTACTTCTGTTTTTCCGTTATGTTATGTAAATGAAAGTAAACTCACCTGAAATTACTTCTTCTGTCTTTCCGTTATGTTATGTAAATGAAAGTAAACTCACCTAAAATTACTTCTTCTGTATTTCCGTTATGTTATGTAAATAAAAGTAAACTCATCTAAAATTACTTCCTTCTTTCCGTTATGTAATGTAAATAAAAGTAAACTCACCTAAAATTACTTCTTCTGTCTTTCCGTTATGTTATGTAAATGAAAGTAAACTCACCTAAAATTACTTCTGTCTTTCCGTTATATTATGTAAATGAAAGTAAACTCATTTAAAATTTCTTCTGTTTTTCCGTTATGTTATGTAAATGAAAGTAAACTCACCTAAAATTACTTCTGTTTTTCCGTTATGTTATGTAAATGAAAGTAAACTCACCTAAAATTACTTCTTCTGTATTTCCGTTATGTTATGTAAATAAAGTAAACTCATCTAAAATTACTTCCGTCTTTCCGTTATGTAATGTAAATGAAAGTAAACTCACCTAAAATAACTTCTTCTGTCTTTCCGTTATGTTATGTAAATGAAAGTAAACTCACCTAAAATTACTTCTGTCTTTCCGTTATATTATGTAAATGAAAATAAACTCATTTAAAATTACTTCTGTCTTTCCGTTATGTTATGTAAATGAAAGTAAACTCACCTAAAATTACTTCTGTTTTTCCGTTATATTATGTAAATGAAAGTAAACTCACCTTAAATTACTTCTGTTTTTCCGTTATGTTATGTAAATGAAAGTAAACTCACCTAAATTACTTCTGTTTTTCCGTTATAATATGTAAACGAAAGTAAACTCATTTAAAATTACTTCTGTTTTTCCGTTATGTTATGTAAATGAAAGTAAACTCACCTAAAATTATTTCTGTTTTTCCTATATGATATGTAAATGAAAGTAAACTCATTTAAAATTACTTCTGTTTTTCCGTTATGTTATGTAAATGAAAGTAAACTCACCTAAAATTACTTCTGTTTTTCCGTTATGTTATGTAAATGAAAGTAAACTCACCTAAAATTACTTCTGTTTTTCCGTTATGATATGTAAATGAAAGTAAACTCACCTAAATTACTTCTGTTTTTCCGTTATGTTATGTAAACGAAAGTAAACTCACCTAAATTACTTCTGTTTTTCCGATATGTTATGTAAATGAAAGTAAACTCACCTAAATTACTTCTGTTTTTCCGTTATGTTATGTAAATGAAAGTAAACTCATTTAAAAAAACTTCTGTTTTTCCGTTATGTTATGTAAATGAAAGTAAACTCACCTAAAATTACTTCTGTTTTTCCGTTATGCTATGTAAATGAAAGTAAACTCACCTAAAATTACTTCTTCTGTCTTCCCGTTATGTTATGTAAATGAAAGTAAACTCACCTAAAATTACTTCTGTTTTTCCGTTATGTTATGTAAATGAAAGTAAACTCATTTAAATTGCTTCTTCTGTCTTTCAGTTATGTTATGTAAATGAAAGTAAACTCACCTAAATTACTTCTGTTTTTCCGATATGTTATGTAAATGAAAGTAAACTCACCTAAATAACTTCTGTTTTTCCGTTATGTTATGTAAATGAAAGTAAACTCACCTAAAATTACTTCTGTTTTTCCGTTATGATATGTAAATGAAAGTAAACTCATTTAAAATTACTTCTGTTTTTCCGTTATGTTATGTAAATGAAAGTAAACTCACCTAAAATTACTTCTTCAGTATTTCCGTTATGTTATGTAAATAAAAGTAAACTCATCTAAAATTACTTCCGTCTTTCCGTTATGTAATGTAAATGAAAGTAAACTCACCTAAAATTACTTCTTCTGTCTTTCCGTTATGTTATGTAAATGAAAGTAAACTCACCTACAATTACTTCTTCTGTCTTTCCGTTATGTTATGTAAATGAAAGTAAACTCACCTAAAATTACTTCTTCTGTATTTCCGTTATGTTATGTAAATAAAAGTAAACTCATCTAAAATTACTTCCGTCTTTCCGTTATGTAATGTAAATGAAATTAAACTCACCTAAAATTACTTCTTCTGTCTTTCCGTTATGTTATGTAAATGAAAGTACACTCACCTAAAATTACTTCTGTCTTTCCGTTATATTATGTAAATGAAAGTAAACTCATTTAAAATTACTTCTGTTTTTCCGTTATGTTATGTAAATGAAAGTAAACTCACCTAAAATTACTTCTGTTTTTCCGTTATGTTATGTTAATGAAAGTAAACTCACCTAAAATAACTTCTTCTGTCTTTCCGTTATGTTATGTAAATGAAAGTAAACTCACCTAAAATTACTTCTGTCTTTCCGTTATATTATGTAAATGAAAATAAACTCATTTAAAATTACTTCTGTCTTTACGTTATGTTATGTAAATGAAAGTAAACTCACCTAAAATTACTTCTGTTTTTCCGTTATGCTATGTAAATGAAAGTAAACTCACCTAAAATTACTTCTACTGTATTTCCGTTATGTTATGTAAATAAAAGTAAACTCATCTAAAATTACTTCCGTCTTTCCGTTATGTAATGTAAATGAAAGTAAACTCACCTAAAATAACTTCTTCTGTCTTTCCGTTATGTTATGTAAATGAAAGTAAACTCACCTAAAATTACTTCTGTCTTTCCGTTATATTATGTAAATGAAAATAGACTCATTTAAAATTACTTCTGTCTTTCCGTTATGTTATGTAAATGAAAGTAAACTCATTTAAATTGCTTCTTCTGTCTTTCAGTTATGTTATGTAAATGAAAGTAAACTCACCTAAAATTACTTCTGTTTTTCCGTTATATTATGTAAATGAAAGTAAACTCACCTAAAATTACTTCTTCTGTCTTTCCGTTATGTTATGTAAATGAAAGTAAACTCACCTAAAATTACTTCTTCTGTTTTTCCGTTATGTTATGTAAATGAAAGTAAACTCACCTAAGATTATTTCTGTTTTTCCGTTATGTTATGTAAATGAAAGTAAACTCATTTAAATTGCTTCTTCTGTCTTTCCGTTATGTTATGTAAATGAAAGTAAACTCACCTAAAATTACTTCTGTTTTTCCGTTATATAATGTAAATGAAAGAAAACACACCTAAAATTACTTCTGTTTTTCCGTTATATCATGTAAACGAAAGTAAACTCATTTAAAATTACTTCTGTTTTTCCGTTATGATATGTAAACGAAAGTAAACTCATCTAAAATTACTTCTGTTTTTCCGTTATATTATGTAAATGAAAGTAAACTCACCTAAAATTACTTCTTCTGTCTTTCCGTTATGTTATGTAAATGAAAGTAAACTCACCTAAAATTACTTCTGTTTTTCCGTTATGTCATGTAAATAAAAGTAAACTCACCTAAAATTACTTCTTCTGTCTTTCCGTTATGTTATGTAAATGAAAGTAAACTCACCTAAAATTACTTCTGTTTTTCCGTTATGTTATGTAAATGAAAGTAAACTCATTTAAATTGCTTCTTCTGTCTTTCAGTTATGTTATGTAAATGAAAGTAAACTCACCTAAATTACTTCTGTTTTTCCGATATGTTATGTAAATGAAAGTAAACTCACCTAAATTACTTCTGTTTTTCCGTTATGTTATGTAAATGAAAGTAAACTCATTTAAAATAACTTCTGTTTTTCCGTTATGTTGTGTAAATGAAAGTAAACTCACCTAAAATTACTTCTGTTTTTCCGTTATGTTATGTAAAAGAAAGTAAACTCATTTAAAATTACTTCTGTTTTTCCGTTATGTTATGTAAATGAAAGTAAACTCACCTAAAATTACTTCTGTTTTTCCGTTATGTTATGTAAATGAAAGTAAACTCACCTAAATTACTTCTGTTTTTCCGTTATGTTATGTAAACGAAAGTAAACTCATTTAAAATTACTTCTGTTTTTCCGTTATGTTATGTAAATGAAAGTAAACTCACCTAAAATTACTTCTTCTGTTTTTCCGTTATGTTATGTAAATGAAAGAAACTCACCTAAGATTACTTCTGTTTTTCCGTTATGTTATGTAAATGAAAGTAAACTCATTTAAATTGCTTCTTCTGTCTTTCAGTTATGTTATGTAAATGAAAGTAAACTCACCTAAAATTACTTCTGTTTTTCCGTTATGATATGTAAATGAAAGTAAACTCACCTAAAATTACTTCTGTTTTTCCGTTATGTTATGTAAATGAAAGTAAACTCATCTAAAATTACTTCTGTTTTTCCGTTATGATATGTAAATGAAAGTAAACTCATTTAAAATTACTTCTGTTTTTCCGTTATGTTATGTAAATGAAAGTAAACTCACCTGAAATTACTTCTTCTGTCTTTCCGTTATGTTATGTAAATGAAAGTAAACTCACCTAAAATTACTTCTTCTGTATTTCCGTTATGTTATGTAAATAAAAGTAAACTCATCTAAAATTACTTCCTTCTTTCCGTTATGTAATGTAAATAAAAGTAAACTCACCTAAAATTACTTCTTCTGTCTTTCCGTTATGTTATGTAAATGAAAGTAAACTCACCTAAAATTACTTCTGTCTTTCCGTTATATTATGTAAATGAAAGTAAACTCATTTAAAATTTCTTCTGTTTTTCCGTTATGTTATGTAAATGAAAGTAAACTCACCTAAAATTACTTCTGTTTTTCCGTTATGTTATGTAAATGAAAGTAAACTCACCTAAAATTACTTCTTCTGTATTTCCGTTATGTTATGTAAATAAAGTAAACTCATCTAAAATTACTTCCGTCTTTCCGTTATGTAATGTAAATGAAAGTAAACTCACCTAAAATAACTTCTTCTGTCTTTCCGTTATGTTATGTAAATGAAAGTAAACTCACCTAAAATTACTTCTGTCTTTCCGTTATATTATGTAAATGAAAATAAACTCATTTAAAATTACTTCTGTCTTTCCGTTATGTTATGTAAATGAAAGTAAACTCACCTAAAATTACTTCTGTTTTTCCGTTATATTATGTAAATGAAAGTAAACTCACCTTAAATTACTTCTGTTTTTCCGTTATGTTATGTAAATGAAAGTAAACTCACCTAAATTACTTCTGTTTTTCCGTTATAATATGTAAACGAAAGTAAACTCATTTAAAATTACTTCTGTTTTTCCGTTATGTTATGTAAATGAAAGTAAACTCACCTAAAATTATTTCTGTTTTTCCTATATGATATGTAAATGAAAGTAAACTCATTTAAAATTACTTCTGTTTTTCCGTTATGTTATGTAAATGAAAGTAAACTCACCTAAAATTACTTCTGTTTTTCCGTTATGTTATGTAAATGAAAGTAAACTCACCTAAAATTACTTCTGTTTTTCCGTTATGATATGTAAATGAAAGTAAACTCACCTAAATTACTTCTGTTTTTCCGTTATGTTATGTAAACGAAAGTAAACTCACCTAAATTACTTCTGTTTTTCCGATATGTTATGTAAATGAAAGTAAACTCACCTAAATTACTTCTGTTTTTCCGTTATGTTATGTAAATGAAAGTAAACTCATTTAAAAAAACTTCTGTTTTTCCGTTATGTTATGTAAATGAAAGTAAACTCACCTAAAATTACTTCTGTTTTTCCGTTATGATATGTAAATGAAAGTAAACTCATTTAAAATTACTTCTGTTTTTCCGTTATGTTATGTAAATGAAAGTAAACTCACCTAAAATTACTTCTTCAGTATTTCCGTTATGTTATGTAAATAAAAGTAAACTCATCTAAAATTACTTCCGTCTTTCCGTTATGTAATGTAAATGAAAGTAAACTCACCTAAAATTACTTCTTCTGTCTTTCCGTTATGTTATGTAAATGAAAGTACACTCACCTAAAATTACTTCTGTCTTTCCGTTATATTATGTAAATGAAAGTAAACTCATTTAAAATTACTTCTGTTTTTCCGTTATGTTATGTAAATGAAAGTAAACTCACCTAAAATTACTTCTGTTTTTCCGTTATGTATTGTAAATGAAAGTAAACTCACCTAAAATAACTTCTTCTGTCTTTCCGTTATGTTATGTAAATGAAAGTAAACTCACCTAAAATTACTTCTGTCTTTCCGTTATATTATGTAAATGAAAATAAACTCATTTAAAATTACTTCTGTCTTTACGTTATGTTATGTAAATGAAAGTAAACTCACCTAAAATTACTTCTGTTTTTCCGTTATGCTATGTAAATGAAAGTAAACTCACCTAAAATTACTTCTACTGTAATTCCGTTATGTTATGTAAATAAAAGTAAACTCATCTAAAATTACTTCCGTCTTTCCGTTATGTAATGTAAATGAAAGTAAACTCACCTAAAATAACTTCTTCTGTCTTTCCGTTATGTTATGTAATGAAAGTAAACTCACCTAAAATTACTTCTGTCTTTCCGTTATATTATGTAAATGAAAATAGACTCATTTATAATTATTTCTGTCTTTCCGTTATGTTATGTAAATGAAAGTAAACTCATTTAAATTGCTTCTTCTGTCTTTCAGTTATGTTATGTAAATGAAAGTAAACTCACCTAAAATTACTTCTGTCTTTCCGTTATATTATGTAAATGAAAGTAAACTCACCTTAAATTACTTCTGTTTTTCCGTTATGTTATGTAAAATGAAAGTAAACTCACCTAAATTACTTCTGTTTTTCCGTTATGTTATGTAAACGAAAGTAAACTCATTTAAAATTACTTCTGTTTTTCCGTTATGTTATGTAAATGAAAGTAAACTCACCTAAAATTACTTCTGTTTTTCCTATATGATATGTAAATGAAAGTAAACTCATTTAAAATTACTTCTGTTTTTCCGTTATGTTATGTAAATGAAAGTAAACTCACCTAAAATTACTTCTTCTGTATTTCCGTTATGTTATGTAAATAAAAGTAAACTCATCTAAAATTACTTCCGTCTTTCCGTTATGTAATGTAAATGAAATTAAACTCACCTAAAATTACTTCTTCTGTCTTTCCGTTATGTTATGTAAATGAAAGTACACTCACCTAAAATTACTTCTGTCTTTCCGTTATATTATGTAAATGAAAGTAAACTCATTTAAAATTACTTCTGTTTTTCCGTTATGTTATGTAAATGAAAGTAAACTCACCTAAAATTACTTCTGTTTTTCCGTTATGTTATGTAAATGAAAGTAAACTCACCTAAAATAACTTCTTCTGTCTTTCCGTTATGTTATGTAAATGAAAGTAAACTCACCTAAAATTACTTCTGTCTTTCCGTTATATTATGTAAATGAAAATAAACTCATTTAAAATTACTTCTGTCTTTACGTTATGTTATGTAAATGAAAGTAAACTCACCTAAAATTACTTCTGTTTTTCCGTTATGCTATGTAAATGAAAGTAAACTCACCTAAAATTACTTCTACTGTATTTCCGTTATGTTATGTAAATAAAAGTAAACTCATCTAAAATTACTTCCGTCTTTCCGTTATGTAATGTAAATGAAAGTAAACTCACCTAAAATAACTTCTTCTGTCTTTCCGTTATGTTATGTAAATGAAAGTAAACTCACCTAAAATTACTTCTGTCTTTCCGTTATATTATGTAAATGAAAATAGACTCATTTAAAATTACTTCTGTCTTTCCGTTATGTTATGTAAATGAAAGTAAACTCATTTAAATTGCTTCTTCTGTCTTTCAGTTATGTTATGTAAATGAAAGTAAACTCACCTAAAATTACTTCTGTTTTTCCGTTATATTATGTAAATGAAAGTAAACTCACCTTAAATTACTTCTGTTTTTCCGTTATGTTATGTAAATGAAAGTAAACTCACCTAAATTACTTCTGTTTTTCCGTTATGTTATGTAAACGAAAGTAAACTCATTTAAAATTACTTCTGTTTTTCCGTTATGTTATGTAAATGAAAGTAAACTCACCTAAAATTACTTCTGTTTTTCCTATATAATATGTAAATGAAAGTAAACTCATTTAAAATTACTTCTGTTTTTCCGTTATGTTATGTAAATGAAAGTAAACTCACCTAAAATTACTTCTGTTTTTCCGTTATGTTATGTAAATGAAAGTAAACTCACCTAAAATTACTTCTGTTTTTCCGTTATGATATGTAAATGAAAGTAAACTCATTTAAAATTACTTCTGTTTTTCCGTTATGTTATGTAAATGAAAGTAAACTCACCTGAAATTACTTCTTCTGTCTTTCCGTTATGTTATGTAAATGAAAGTAAACTCACCTAAAATTACTTCTGTTTTTCCGTTATATAATGTAAATGAAAGAAAACACACCTAAAATTACTTCTGTTTTTCCGTTATATCATGTAAACGAAAGTAAACTCATTTAAAATTACTTCTGTTTTTCCGTTATGATATGTAAACGAAAGTAAACTCATCTAAAATTACTTCTGTTTTTCCGTTATATTATGTAAATGAAAGTAAACTCACCTAAAATTACTTCTTCTGTCTTTCCGTTATGTTATGTAAATGAAAGTAAACTCACCTAAAATTACTTCTGTTTTTCCGTTATGTCATGTAAATGAAAGTAAACTCACCTAAAATTACTTCTTCTGTCTTTCCGTTATGTTATGTAAATGAAAGTAAGCTCATTTAAAATTACTTCTGTTTTTCCGTTATGATATGTAAACGAAAGTAAACTCATTTAAAATTACTTCTTTTTTACCGTTATGTTATGTAAATGAAAGCTTGGCACTGAGCTGTAACATTTTTATCTCCCCCACCCCCTTTTCCTCTGTACTCGCTTCACGACGTGATCTGAAATATTCATGAAGTTACAATTGCGGTAACCCCCTTAGTCCCCCTCCCCTCTCACCACCACCACCACCAATCGTGATGAAATTAAAGGCAGTCGGCGTAACTGCCCCAGTGTTACATAGGTCTAAAATAATTTGACTTATACTGGTCACTTAGTCACTTCAACATTGTTGAACTCCATTAAAAACAGATTCTAACCCTGACAATTGGCGTAAATTGGCTTCCATGAATATTGTACTGACATGCAGTAGTACTAACACAATTGTCATATTGACATACATTGGCCAATAGACATACATACAACATGCTGACATGCAGTGAGTAGTACACTTGTCTTAATGACAAACAGTGACTCATACACGGCATGGTGGGACGAATGGCCGAGTGGTGTAGATACTCGACTGTCGACATGAGAGTCCTGGGTTCGATCCTCGGTGAGGCCAATGGAATTTTTCTAGGTAAAATTTGGTGCAAAGTCGTCCCACAAGTCCACCCAGCTTGAAATGGGTACTTGGCTTAAGTTGGGGAAGTAAAGGCGGCCGGGCGTTGTGCTAACCACACAATCCCTTCATATGCCGAGTTTATAGAACTAGATGAATTCTACACTTCATCTGCCTCGAAGGACCGTTAGGGCAAAGAAGGGAACATTACTTACTTACATACACGGCATACTGACACACAATGGCTGATATAAATCTTATACGCTTTTACGACGTGCATAAATTACATGTATATTATACTGAACTAGCTGTACCCTGCAAAAACATTTGCATAGAGTTATCTTCCCCTAGGTTTGATCAGTAGGTTAGGTTATTTTTCGTTTTGGATAGATCCGATTTTTTCAGCATTTTATTACAATTTATAGGTGCATATGTTGTAGAAATACAAAAAAAAAATATATATATATATATATTCAAATGGAATTATTTCCCATTTTGGCCTTTGGTTTTCATGTTTGAAAACCGCAGAAACTATTCAAAACTGTAGATTTAAAAAATACATTTATTGAATCGAGACGCTGCAAGAACAACATTTTAAATTCTTGATTTCTACTTTCGATATAACGAAGACGCGAGATCGCTATTATTATATTAGATTCTTCTTTTCTTCCTTTGACTCTACAGTCCATGTTTCGCTACCATATGTTACTGCTGGACGAATCATTGACTTGTATATGTTTTTTTTTAAAATTTTCTGGAGATCTGTCTGTTTTTCAGTATTTTATGTAGTGTGTGAATATTCTGTTCCCTACTTCTACTCTGTTTTTGATTTCTTTCATCGTTATACTGACGTATAGTGAAATGTATGTTATACTGACGTATAGTGAAATGTATGTTATACTGACGCTAAGTTTCATGTAGGCCATTCTGACATAAAATGACGGGGTTTTTTATGCTGACATACAGTGATAAACATATAGATGTATATGTACCTGTTGAATGCAACGTGGAAGTCTAGACCAGAGGTGGGAAAACTTTGGGCTAGTTAATTTGGACTGTGGGCAGAACCAGGAAGCAGATGAGTGGGGGTGCTGAGATGAACAAATATAAACTAGATGTAAACGTCATAATATATAAGGCTAGTAATTTGGCTTAACTTTGAAACAAGCCGGCCGGATAAAATATCCGGCTCGAAATAGGCCCGTCGGTCGTAGACTCGTAGTTTGCTGGCCTAGACCCGTCTAAACACACACACATACACACACACACACACCAGGGACGAGGCGTGAGTGTTGCCGGTCATAACTCTTAGAGAAAAAAATATAGATGTTTTAATGCTATATAAAAAGCACTAACGTACAAAGATCTAAATATTTGTATAAATTATTGGATTAACAACATATACCATTTATATATTTCTGAATTTTATAACTAATTAAACTTGTAGTTATTTTATTATGAATGATTATGCTAACTATATTCAATAAACACAGTACCATTATATAGCTACACAAACACTCATTAAATGTCTGGAGATTTTGGTAATAATTTACTAAAGGCGATGCTCCAAAAATAATTTTGATTGTCGCTCCATTTCTTGTATCAGCATCTACCAGCCAAGCAAATCAGTTGATATATTTTCTGCATCGCAGATGTGGATTCAGTCATGTGACTTAGACACCCCATCTAATGGGATAATCTACGTCTCAAATTTCTAGAAATTAACTTCCAAAAAAAAACGGGAAAATTATCCAAGTGTACAATGATATGAATTATTATAAAGCTAATTAAGTCAGAAGTAAGTAAAGTTCCACCGGCTCTTAACGGCCTTGATGGCGGATGGATTATATTCATCTGTTTATGTACCCATGACATTTAGGGATTTTTTGCTAATACTGCAGCCGGTTGGAGACAGATGGTCGTGCGGTAAAGCGCTCGCAGGTCCCTGGTTCGATCTCCAGTGGGGACCAATGGATTTTCAGGTCATGGTTAAAGTTCCCGATATGTCTCCCGTGGTGCCACCATGACCATTGCACTCACTATCGGCTATGATGGGGGATCATAAAAAACCGTCCCATTAGTGCTTTGTAGGATCTAAGAGATCTCATCTTATTTTTACAGGGACTTCACATACTCACTGCATCCCAGAGGAGTAGCTAGGAGGGCGGGGGGTACCTATGTCCCCGGGCGCCGAGGTTCAGGGGCGCCAAATGGTATATTTTACATATAATATTATATGGTTTTCGAATTGGGGCGCTAAAAAGGTATTTAAAAGGTAAAATGCCCCGGGCGCGAGTTGCCTTGCCCACCCCTCGCTACGCCTCTGCTGCAACCGGTAAGATGCCGCCATAGAAATCATCTCCATAGTCACGTGGGTCGATCGATGATCTCCGGGAAAATTCGCTCCGAGACAAACGATCCAGCCTGTGATGTTAATTTTACTTTGTCCGGTTTTAGGAAATGCGAAAAAAAAAAAAAGAAAAAAATTCTCCATCAAACGAAGAGTTGCTTTTTCTTTCTTTCTTTATTTTTACATCCATGTTGATTCCTCTGTTCCTTGTATACGAATCACTCGCCCTTCGTTTCGATTAACTCTCTCAGATGACTCACTGTAACACTAGCTGAACGCAGAAACAATACAGATAAATCAGTCATCGATTCAGACTCGAGCCAGCTACCAACTCTGCAACAGAGTTGAAGTGGAAGAAGAAAAGAAACGCATCTAAGACCAAAGCCCCCTATGCATCAAGTAAAACTCTAGTCTGGTTTCAACATATTTTTTGAACCACTTGAAAAGATTTTTTTAAAAATTCTTTCTCACGCGCTTTTATAAATAACTAAAAATCCGCTTTTCTGAAATTTTTTTTTGGGTTAAAATTTCTTATTGTTTCAAGAATGGTTCATTCTTTTTCAAATTTTCAAATTTTCTTTCTATTTATTTAGAAATTCTTTCATTCAAAGCATTCTAACAATCTCACAGATGCCGGAGATTAAGATTATATTTACCATCCAAAGTGACATCTGTCAACTTGTACCCTTGATACATATTCAAGTTATTCCTTTCATTGTGCGTTATCACTCTAAATCTATTACACACGTCTTGAAGAAGTTTATAAGTTTTATAACTGCTTGAAAGTTATACAAAAATGGTCTCCACAATTTCTAACAATTTCTAACAACCGTATTTAGCATCATATTTGATTTAATTAAAGATTACACTCTACCATTTACCCCTTCCCATTACTTTGCAGTTTTTTTAAGAGACTATTAAGTCTTGAAGCGTACAGGAAATTAACCAGTGGATCGGTACCAACAGTTTGAGAATCACTGTCTGTATTTACATTACTACTGGCAATGTAGTCGCTTTTTTTTACGACATTCTGTTACCAAGGAAATAAACTATTTATTTTCATTGCCATGTCATCAAAGTGATCTAATCCTAGAAACGGGTTTTTCCGTCCATTGTTTCTTCCTAAATTCAATTCATGTCTATGTAGTGTCACCCAGTTTGATGCAGTAGACTCCAGTTGATAGCGCCCTCGCTGCCTGTAACAAAGATATAAAGGAGCCGCCCTAATCCAATAATATTTCCCGGTGACCTCTTTGCATTGAGCGCTTGCTGGTTTGGATTAGAAGCTAATCTTCTTCTAGACACTGCTGATGTTTCTGTTTATTTTCATATTTTTTTTCCCGTTTTTTTAAAATTTTATTTTGTTATCTCGGTAGCACAGAAAACAAAACAAAACAAAATTTTCAATATAAGTTTATATATGAACCTTTTTATTTTGTTAAACAAGGGATGAAAGAAGAATAATTTAACAGTTGTAGTTATACTAGCTTGTACCCTGCAAACCTTACTGCCCACCTACTTATACATTTACTGCCCACCTACTTATACATTTACTGACCACCTACTTATACATTTACTGCCCACCTACTTATACATTTACTGACCACCTACTTATACATTTACTGCCCACCTACTTATACATTTACTGCCCACCTACTTATACATTTACTGCCCACCTACTTATACATTTACTGCCCACCTACTTATACACTTACTGCCCACCTACTTATACATTTACTGCCCACCTACTTATACATTTACTGCCCACCTACTTATACATTTACTGACCACTACTTATACACTTACTGCCCACCTACTTATACACTTACTGCCCAACTACTTATACACTTACTGCCCACCTACTTATACACTTACTGCCCACTATTTATACATTTACTGACCACCTACATATACATATTTCAACAAGGTGGACCAATCAATGCTACACCACATGGCCGGCTCATCGATACATCATGCTCCCCCCTCCCCAGGCGCCCAGAGCTCATCACGCGAGATCATTTGTTTCTGGACTCTGGTCCGAGTTTATTCCCCTTAGAAGAAACCACCGATCAGTAAGTCTAGTAACGCCGGTCACCTCCCATTAAAACTAACACATACC
>JAGDYQ010000210.1:1427504-1445321 GCA_021962125.1 Bulinus truncatus
GTGAGTGCATGTGTAAATGTGGTAGTGAGTTTGTGTGTGAGTGTGGGGTTAAGTTTATGTGTGTGTGTGTGTGAGTGTATGTGTGTGAGCTGTATGTTTGAGTGTGTATGTGTGATTTTATGTGGTAGTGTATGCGTGAGTGTATGTCAAAGTGTATGTGTGAGTGTATGTGTGAGTGTGTGTGTGAGTGTATGTGTGAGTTTATGTGTGATTGTATGTGTAGAGCTTGTGTGTGAGTGTGCAATTGAGTGTATGTGTGAGTGTATGTGTGAGTGTATGTGTGAGTGTATGTTTGAGTAAGCCTATGTTAGTGTGTGTGAGTGTATAAATGAGTGCTTGTGTGAGTGTATGTGTTCAGTGTATGTGTGAGAACAGTGGGAGCTCATGTGTTAGCATGTGTGAGTGTATGCGTGAATGTATGTGTCAGTGTGCGTGAGTGTATGTGTGTGAGTGTGTGAGTGTATGTGTGAGTTTATGTGAGAGTGTATGTGTGAGTGTGTGTGTACTTGTGTGTGTGAGTGTGTGTGTGAGTGTGTGTGTAAGTGTATTTTTTGTTTATGTGTGATTGTATGTGTGAGCGTATGTGTGAGTGTATGTGTCAGTGTATGTGTGAGTGTATGTGTGAGTGTATGTGTGAGTGTATGTGTGTGTGTATGTGTGAGAGTTAGTGTGAGTTTATGTGTGAGTATGTGTGAGGTATGTGTGAGTGTATGTGTCAGTGTGCGTGAGTGTATGTGTGAGTGTGTGAGGTATGTGTGTAGAGTTTAGTGAGTGTATGTGTGAGTGTGTGTGATTAAGTGTGTGCTTTTGTGCATGTGTGAGTGTGTGTGGTAGTGTATGTGTGAGTGCATGTGCGAGAGTGTGTGTGAGTTTATGTGTGAGTGTATGTGTGAGCGTGTGTGTGAGTTTATGTGTAAATGTGTTAGTGAGTGTGTGTGTGAGTGTATGTGTGAGTGTGTGTGTGAGTGTATGTGTGAGTGTGTGTGTGAGTGTGTGAGTGTGTGAGTGTGTGTGTGATTGTATGTGTGAGGTGTATGTGTGTGAGCATGCATGTGAGTGTGTGTGTGATCAGGTGGGTGTGAGTGCATGTGCATGAGTGTGTGTGTGAGTGTGTGATTAAGAGTGTGTGTGAGTGTATGTGTGAGTGTATGTGTGAGTGTGTGTGTGAGTGTACGTAAGAGGGTATGCAGAAAGTATTGTGGTGAGTGTGTATGTGTGAGTGTATGTGTGAGTGTATCTGTGAGTGTATTTGTGAGTGTGTGTGTGAGTGTATGTGTGAGTATGTGTGAGTGTATGTGTGAGTGTATGTGTCAGTGTATGTGTGTGTGAGTGTGTGTGTGAGTGTATGTGTGAGTGTATAAGTGAGTGTATGTGTGAGTGTATTGTGAGTTTTGCTAGTGAGTGTATGTGTGAGCGTTTGTGTGAGTGTATGCGTGAGTGTTGTGTGAGTATGTGTTAGTGTGTGTGTGTGAGTGTGTGTGTGTGAGTTTATGTGTGAGTGTATGTGTGAGTGTGTGTGTGAGTGTATGTATGAGTGTGTCTTTGAGTGTGTGAGTGTATGTGTTAGTGTATTGTGAGTTTATGTGTGAGTGTATGTGTGAGCGTTTGTGTTAGTGTATGTGTGAGTGTATGTGTGAGTGTGTGTGTTGTGTGTGTGTGTGTGTGTGTGTGAGTGTATGTGTGAGTGTATGTGTGAGTTTATGTGTGAGTCTATGTGTGAGTGTGTGTGTGAGTGTATGTGTGAGTGTATGTTTGAGCGTTTGTTTGAGTGTATCGTGAGTTTATGTGTGAGTGTATGTGTGAGTGTATGTGTGAGTTTATGTGTTAGTGTATGTGTGAGTGTACGTGTGAGTGTATGTGTGAGTGTGTGTGAGTGTATGTATGAGTGTGTGTGTGTGAGTGTATGTATCAGTGTGCGTGTGTGAGTGTATGTGTGAGTGTGTGAGTGTATGTGTGAGTGTGTGTGTAAGTGTATGTGTGAGTGTATGTGTAAATGTGTTAGTGTGAGTGTGTGTGTGAGTGTGTGTGTTAGTTTATGTGTGTGTGTGAGTGTATGTGTGAGCGTATGTTTGAGTGTATGTGTGAGTTTATGTGCGGTTATATGTGTGAGTGTATGTGTAAGTGTATGTGTGAGTGTGTGTGTGAGTGTATGTGTGAGTTTATGTGTGAGTGTATGTGTGAGCGTATGTGTGAGTGTATGTGTGAGTGTATGTGTGAGTGTATGTGTGAGTGTATGTGTGAGTGTATGTTTGAGTGTTTGTGTGAGTGTGTGAGTGTGTGAGTGTGTGTGTGAGTGTGTGTGTGAGTGTATGTGTGAGTCTATGTGTGAGTCTATTTTGAGTGTATGTTTGAGTGTATGTGTTAGTGTATGTGTGAGTGTTTGTGTGAATATATTAGTGAGTGTATGTGTGAGTGTGTGTGTCAGTGTATGCTTGAGTGTATGTGTGAGTGTATGTGTGAGTGTATGTGTGAGTGTATGTGTGAGTGTATGTGTGAGTGTATGTGTGAGTACAGGGTCATCTATAAGATGATGAGTTTAACTTACAGTTTAAAAATTAAAAAAAAAAATCTTTGCGAAAGAAACTGAAGAACTCCTTAAAGTTTATCAGTTAAGCCACTGTGTGTATTTATGAATCGATCAAGTAAGAGGCTTTCAAACCGGTGGGTGTGACATGTTAACCCACATAAGTGGTGGGGGGATAAGTTCAAATCTCTTTAATTGTAATTATTACATCAATGTGACACATAACCACCAAATGCACGGACCGGCCAGTGGCCAGACGAATATAGTAGTCCAATCCTTTGCAAACCATTTTAAATCACTTAAGTTATCCCTGTATCGTCCCTAATATAATATACACCTAATATACTATACACCTAATATACTATATACCTAATATACTTTACACCTAATATACTATATACCTAATATACTATGCACTTAATACACGTTATACTTAATATACTGTAAACCGAATATACTAAATACTCGATACTCTATGCACCTAATATACTATACACCTAATATACTATATACCTAATATACTATATACCTAATATACTATATACCTAATATTCTATACACCTGATATACTATGCCTAATATATCATATACCTGATATACTATAAACCTAATATACTATACACACCTAATATACTATATACCTAATATACTGTACACCGAATATACTATATACCTAATATACTATACACCTGATACACCATACACTTCCACATACTATACACCTAATATACTATACACCTAATATTTCATACACCTGATATACTATATACCTAATATACGATACACCTGATATCTTATACACCTAATATACTATACACCTGATATACTATACACCTAATATACTATATACCTAATGCTACTATATACCTAATATTAGTAAGTATACCTAATATGAAATATATTAACTCCGATATACTTTTACACCTAATATACTATATACCTAATATACTATACACTCAAAATAATACGACATCTAATATACTATACACCTAAGGGGGGGGGGGGGGTTATACTATATACCTCATATACTATACACCTGATATACTATACACCTAATATACTATATACCTAATATACTGTACACCTAATAAACTATATACCTAATATACTATACACCTAATATACTATACACCTATAAAAGTGACTTATTTTATCGCAGTCAAGTCATTTATGTATTTTTTAATTATATATGGAAATTTTGAGATGGCCTTTAGTACGTCATTTCTATTTTATTAATTCATATAAGCAATTGTTTTCATTTGATATTTCTTTGTAAGGTTTGCCATGAATCCCACTCCTCGACTTACCCCCCCTCCCCCAGGCCCACACTCCCCCCCCCCGAGAGAGGTATTATGTCAAGGCTTTTTGGTCCCGCCGCTAGTCCGTTGTTTATCACATTTAGGCGAAGCACGAGGAGTTGATCTGAATTATTCACAATCGTCTGATAAGTGATACTGTGCTTGCACGCGTGACTGTCTCTCTCTATATATACATTTAAAATACGAGCACAGATGGGGAAAAAAATAACAACAACTGGCTGTTGCTGACGAAATAAATCGTCGGACAATTTGGCACAATTAGCTGGCATCGATAAACTTACCTCGAATGTGTGCCTTCCTTTACATCCTACCCAAAGTCACGCTTCTGGGTGTTTCCCCTGGGGTGGGATGGGAGTCTCTGGATTGATGGTTATGACGTGACCAATGTGGTGGAAAAAAAAAATAAAAATTTAGAGACCGTATTTCCATAGCCATGGTCATATTTAGATAGGTGGCCTTAGGAAATATCGGCCAAAATGACACCCCCAGACAAACAGATAAATACTACCTGGCAATTAAAATAAAATGATCTTTTTAACGCCCGAACATTCGAAAACCATGTAATATTATATCTAAAATATACTATTTCGCGCCTTTTGTGAGTAGCGCTCGGGGCATAATGCCCCCTTGTCCACCCCTCGCTGCGCCTCGGCCAAAAGATGATTACATGCACACTATTATTGTTTACCCACATTTAATGCCTTGAAGATCCACCATAAGTTCTGCCAGAACGCATGCGCACTCCACTACCACCAAGACACAGATTGTGATCAGAAATGTCAGACTATTGGCCAATTACATTTTTAAAGTCTTCTTTTCTGCACCTGTTGCAAATAGAGAAATATTTAGAGAGCAAATTAAAACTTAAAGCATAAACGTATATATTATATATATTACAACTAGAACATTTCGAAATTCTTTCATGGCACACCGATCAATATCATTCAAAACATAAGATCTCATTCTTATATAATCACAAGTTAATTTTATTTTGAGTGAATAAGTTTGAACTCAATTTGTCTCATAAAGAGATAAACATTTATTACTGTTGATTTGTTATTCAAGATTTTATATATAATGCAGGCGTTTTCAGTTTTATTGATTTTAATTGTATTGATTTTAATTTTATTGTTTTTTTTTCTTTCCTGTATGTGTTTACCTCTTAGGTCCTATAAGCCAATGATGTAACGATTTCCGTATTGTCCATCTTTCATCCCCACCGTAGCATACACTGTAACGGCAACAGAACCACCGATGAGACACAGGACGGTGACTGGAAATGTCAAGAATCGAACCTGCGTCCCACATAATGAAGAATACAATCCAGCTCACTACCAAAGCGCCAACCAGCCTCCGTGTATGCGGGGAAAGGGATGGCCTTGAGGTAAAGCGCTTGACTGTCGACCTCCCTGGTTCGATCCCCGGTGAGGACCAATGCTAAATTCAGGTTATGGTAAAAGTTCCCGCTATATCTCCCGTGGTGCCTCCATGGCCATTGCACTATCAGCTATGGTGGGGATGAAAGAAGGGCACTTCAAAAGCCGTCCCATTAGCTGTCGATAGGATCTTAGAGATTTAATCTCATCCTTACAGGGACCTCACACATCTCTGCTATAGTTTAATCCATCTCCATAATTGTGGGCATTTCCCCATGATTTTGAATATTCAATCTTCTCTACTATTTCTATACGTACGGCATCATCTCAACCAAATGACATTATGTTATAATCATTAATCATCATTTTTATACATGATCATTATGTCACAACCAAATGTCATTATTGTGTATAATTGAATGTATACTCACAATGTATATATCATTATTATATAAATAAATAAAATCTCGCACAGATATAGTCCATAAATAAATAAATGTTGCAAGGACATAGTCTATAAAAAAAGTAATATATATATATATATATATATATATATATATATATATATATATATATATCACAATTCTGTGTCATTATGTCTATAAATGAACTTTATCCTTTCGCTGTTGGCAATGCGTTGACAATATCTGAACAATATCTGAACTATCTTCAACCCTAAGCGGTAGAAATAAGCGTTTACCCAAAGTATTACATTCTTCTATCTTGACATATCACAATATATCTACCACGCATATAGTAAACAACCGGGCGTTATTGAAAAAAAAATTAAAAAGTTCAAACAGTGAGTAAACAGCTCATGTCTACGTCATTAGTCAGACATTGTGCAATACAGACTTATTTTTTTATTGTATACATTTTATGTCAATTTATTTAATAATAAGGCATTAGCATTTAGTTTATTGTTTCTCACTAAGTTGAGATCTTGATATAGGTTAAACAACAGCGATTTATACGTTGGGGGCGTAGGATGCAAGGGTGGTGTTCAGCAGCTCTGTGCGTTCTGTAACATCAAACCGTTTGAGATACCACGTGGCACACACAAATCGGGGGCTTGGTTGGAGGGGGTATCACGGGGGCTCGAACCCGTTACCGGTCAGCAAGGATTCGCAGCTACATCCACAGCGGGCTATTCACAGCTACATCCGCAGCATGCTGTTCCCAGCTACATCCGCAGCATGCTGTTCCCAGCTACATCCGCAGCATGCTGTTCACAGCTACATCTGCAGCATGCTGTTCACAGCTACATCCACAGCGTTATATTCACATCTACATCCGCAGCATGCTGTTCACATCTACATCCGCAGCATGCTGTTCACAGCTACATCCGCAGCATGCTGTTCACAGCTACATCTGCAGCATGCAGTTCACAGCTACATCCACAGCATGCTGTTCCCAGCTACATCTGCAGCATGCTGTTCACAGCTACATCCACAGCATGATGTTCACAGCTACATCAACAGCGTGATATTCACAGCTACATCCGCAGCATTCTGTTCACAGCTACATCCGCAGCATGCTGTTCATAGCTACATCCGCAGCATGATGTTCACAGCTACATCAACAGCGTTATATTCACAGCTACATCCACAACATGCTATTTAAAACAGTTTTATCAATTTATACCAATACTTTTGGATGGTATATTGAATGGTAAATATAAAAATATAAGAACTGTTTTTAGAACCTGTGTCGAAATCAGATAAATTTAGCACAATTTTAAGATTCTTTAATAGATTCTTCGGAATTTAATCCTCAAGTTTCTGACCATTTTTTGAGCTTTCTATAAAACTCCGTTAGATTTATGTGTTGGAATGGGGTATCATGTCGGAAACGGAATTTTATAAAAAGTTTGGGGAAATGTAAGAAAATGGTACGTAATTTAGTATCGTCACATCATACATAAATATATTTGTTTACTGTGTAAGGAACATATACATTTATGTACAAGTGAGGTTAAAAAAATAGTAGAAAATAATAGACTACTTTAATGTTCAATAAAAATACAATAAAGAAAAGTGAATGAAACAGACATTTAATAATACAAATAAATACGATGAAATGGAAGTTTCGAATGCAATAGACAGATTTTTAAAAAAAACCCAGACATAGTCAATAAAACACATTAAGAAGAAACCAGACACATAAAAAAATAAGGCAGACACGTACGTTCAAACAGACAGACTTTCAAAGAATCTGTCATGTACAATAAAACAGATCTGATCGTCAAAAAAGCCAAGCAAAAATTAAATCAACCCGTGGGACAGACAGGGTGGCGTCTTGGTTTTTTAAAATAAACCAGACAGACAGACAGGACCAAGCGAGACAGAACAGCTCTGAAAAAGTACAGGAAACGTTCATCGATTGTTGATTTCCGGTTTATTCAATGGAGAAGTTAAACACAGGACAGGCAAATGGAACTTTTGGTTTGACATCATCGAAAGTTCACAACGTGTATGTCCATCCCTACAGCATCCTAATTTAAAGGACATATTTTTTTTTTTAATTTAAAAATGAATCATGCTATTTGTTATTTCTACGGCCTTGACTTGGAAGCACATAAACACTGACCAACTCAACTGAAAGCACACACTGTTTTACACACGTGCACACGAATACACACGATCATGGGCGTCGCAAGGAATTTTTCCAGGGGGGGGCGCAAAAATGTTCCAGGGGGGAGGGGCAAATAACAACTTAATGACATTTTTTAAAAATGAAATGAGGGTGGAGCAAATGCCCCCTTCTTATATGACATTTTTTCAAATACGCCCATGCACACGATGTTGAGTGGGGGAGAGGGGGTTCTAGTTAAGGGGTCCTTTAGTAACTGAACCAATTTTATAACCATTGTTTTGAATCGTTCTTTAGGGTAGCATGATGTAGGCTAGACAACAACCCATAGATAGATAGATAGATAGATAGATAGATAGATAGATAGATAGATAGATAGATAGATAGATAGATAGACAGACAGACAGACAGACAGACAGACAGATAGACGGACAGACAGACAGACAGACAGATAGATAGATAGATAGATAGATAGATAGATAGATAGATAGATAGATAGATAGATAGATAGATAGATAGATAGATAGATAGATAGATAGATAGATAGATAGATAGATAGATAGATAGATAGATAGATAGATAGATAGATAGATAGATAGATAGATAGATAGATAGATAGATAGATAGATAGATAGATAGATAGATAGATAGATAGATACTTTCATGTATATACTTTTATATTAAGAGACAGCATTAATAAACAGAAAATGTTTCTTTTTGAAAGTGAGATATATCTATGAAATAAAGTGAGACATACTGCACAGCTTCCATTGAGTTTTTAAATTTCGTCTCAGAATCTGATTTTTACAGTAATTGAGCTATTTGTCATTTTTCAGTTGGATATAATCTACATAGAACATCAACAAAAAAAACAGAAATAGGCATCATAATAATGATTAGTATGTCTTGGTGTTATTGACAAGTATGTCTTGGTGTTATTGGCAAGTATGTCTTTTTGTTGTGATTTTCTTTTTATAAAAATATATCCATCGTACTTTTAACATCCAATGTATTTTTGTTTTAAATAGAATATGTCCAACCCCTTCCCACTTTATCATTTTTAACCCTTTTGATTTCTCTCCTGCCTGAGGTTACATCGTGTAATACGTGAGTTATGCGGAGGGTGGGTGGGGGGTGGGGGTGGAGGGGGGGAGTCTCAAACATTAAACCTCGTTTGTATGTGTGTATGTACGTGTGATTATTTATTTTTTTGGTGTGTCCACGTGTCCATATTATAATTCATAATTACCAAACATTATCATTTGGCCTGGAGGACACCATAGTAGCCTGATAGTGTTGAACAAACTTTTCATCTTGTTGAAGGTGTATTTGTGTCTGAAAATTAAACACTATCTGGGGCAAGGGTGGGCAAACTTTTTTGAGTTGTGGGCCACAATAGGCTCTTAGATTTAACAGCAGGGCCACACTAAGAACAGATGGGTCTAATATTCATATGAAAAGTAATAAACTGGCGGTGCTGAAGATGGTGCTGAAGGTAAAGGGGAGTGGAGGACGGTCAGACGAAAAAGTCAAACGGACTATACTTGGCCCGCGGGTCGGAATTACTTGACTTACTGCCTTTAACTTCTTGAGGAGCAAAGGGCCTCTGCTACCACCCTCCAGCGCACTCTGTTTTGGGAGGCCTTTTTCAATTCTCCCCCATGTCTGTTAGCAGATTTTCATTTCCCTGCTCGCAAGACCTTCTCCAAGTGGTCTTTGGGTGGCTGACCATTCCTCTGGCCTTGGGGGTTCCATTGCAGAGCCATTTTTGTGATGTATTCTGGAAGCTTTCTTAGCGAGTAGCCGATCCATCTCCCATTTTTCTCCTGGACACTTGTAGGTCTATGAGATCTTGGTTTGCCAGTTGCCACAGATCTTGGTTCCTGAATTTATCTAGTAGCCTTATCTTAAGAATATTCACGAGGCAGCCATTTAGAATTAGACCATCTCTAATCTAGAGAGACTTGGGGAAACCTTTCATGCACAGATACTAATTAAAGTCAAAAGTAATTTTATTTTTATTTTTACAAAACAAATATGTTTGTTCTGTTTCAAAACTAGCGGTGTCGATTTTGTTACAATGATGTAAAATATGTTATGGCTGTGAGATGGAGTGTATGACGATCAGCTTGAAGGTCTAGATATCAAATACCGATCGATGACCGTTGTTGTTTCCGACGGCTCTGACTGCATCTGGCGACTGCTTACAAAGTCCACTCGACTGATTTATCCCGAATAAAGATGATCGCGTCAAGTTCGCCACACTTCCCTCTGTTATTGTGCTAACAATGTGCTATCAAGTCGGTTATACATCATTACGCTATTCTACTTACAGCAAACTTTTGAGTCGCAGACCACATGGGGTTCGTACATTTTTACTAGCCGGGTCGTATGAAAAGCAGACGACTCGAAGGTGTTGAAGTGAACTTACATAAATTTAATGTCAACGTCACAATTTCACTGCTGACTTTGTGCTTCACGAGGCGGGCCGGTAAGTACAGTACGGCCGGCTGAATTATTGCCCGTGGGCCGTATTTCACACTTGGCTTACCACAAGTTTCATTGATATTAAGCTAGACGTAGAATTCTATATTTGCATTGAAAGTTTGTTCACTGGATATCACCTACCTTTAAGCTATATGGCTACTTACGAAATAAATTACTCAAATATAGAGCACGTTTCAGTGGCGACTACATGCATAGACTCTGTGAAAGCAGACAAGCGTTACAGTTGAGTTCAGTGTACCAATATGTAATAACTATGGCAGCGATCAGAGAAAAGTAAAGCTCATATTTGTAAGCTGACCTCATATATCCCGGGTTGACACGCTAAAAGGTCAAAAGAAAGCCGCATTCCATATTTTTGTTATAGATACTTGGTTGAGTTATTAATTGATTGATTTGAGCAGAAAAAAAAAGCGGACAGGCCGACGAACTGACAGATAGATCTTAGAGCCTATAAATCATTATGAGACTGATTTTGTAGTACCCTTCTTTCATTCCCAACATGACCGATAGTGCAATGGCCGTGGAGGCACCACGGAAAATGGATAGATAAATAGAGATATGGGATAGAATTATAGAAAGATGCATCGATTTATTGATTGACAATAAAGTGCTTGATACATGAATTCTTTGCTGGGTGAAGATCGCTATGTGGATAGATGAAGGGGTGAATTGGTTGTGGGACATTGATGGACCGACATCCATACAGTTCATAACGTGTGTCACAAGACAAGATCTTTCTCCGTAGCTTCCGCATTAGATGGTATTGATCAAGCGTCACGAGTCTTATATTCCTTTTCTGTTGAATGTTGAGTTTTGACGATGACATGATAAGAGATTCCACCGATGGATGCTAAAAAAATTTATGGAAGATGTCAATACAAGACGACTCACCGCAAGTGTCCGCGCGCATGCCAATTTCAAAATACAACATTTGAAGCTGATTAATTGAACTGTTTGATTCACTTCACGTGAAATCAAGAAAAGACTAACACGTAGAAAAATACAATTGCATAGTGTATAACAATTGGAGGCGGGGGATGGGGAAAGGTGAGGTTGGGATGGGGGGTATCCCGAACGATGTTTGAGAGGGACCCAAATCTTACACTCGCAAGGTCCTGACTCTCCCCCTCCTCGGGTGCAGTTACGACGTCACCGTTGATATAAAAGTTATCATACACAAAATGTAGGAGGTGAACAATAATGTCCATTTTTTTTCCTCCTCCACCAGTCAAGTATCATACTGTAGAATGTTTACATTTTCAATGTTTGTGTTGTCATGTTTGCTTATCTGAAGTTTTTGGAGAGAGTCATGTCCCTTGATTGTATGGAATATCCGATATAAAGTTCTAAAATGTAGGTCACTTTTGTTTTGTATAGGGGAATGAAGTGCGGGGGGGGGGGGAGGGGGCGTGCGTCATCACGTGACGACAAATGTCACAGTCGCGATTAATAAAAAAGTAATGCGCTGGCGGACAGTTTGTCCTTTGACGGATCTCATTAGTGTATCTCTTATGGCACCTCGACCCCACCACCGCCGCCCACCGCTGGAAACATACACACAACTAGACAGCAGTCAGACGTTCACACATTGACAAACACACACACACACACACACAATTACAGATACTCACATACAGAGACTTAAGAGAGATTCGGTGTAGCTAGGCGAAGACTAGAGATATTTGTTGGACCTAGACATAAAGATAATTGTTGGACCTAGACATAGAGATATTTGTTGGACCTAGACATAGAGATATTTGTTGAACCTAGACATAGAGATATTTGTTGGACCTAGACATAGAGATATTTGTTGGACCTAGACATAGAGATATTTGTTGGACCTAGACATAGAGATATTTGTTGGACCTAGACATAGAGATATTTGGTGGACCTAGACATAGAGATATTTGGTGGTCCTAGACATAGAGATATTTGGTGGGAATAGGTATAAACTTTGGGATTATTTGGTGGGCCTAGGGCATTGACCGAGAAATGTGGTTTTTGCTAGTTGCTACTAATACCAGTTTTCATTGTTTCTAACAAAACGACACATATTTTGAAATGTCACATCAATAAAACGACACTGGTAGTTGTGTTCGACAAGAAAATGAACGGAAATTTATTTTTAAAAAAAATAATTCAGTGAACGTATTTGAACAATTGTTCTGCCATATTAAATTTACACATAATAAAAAAAGGTTATGTTGTTGTTTTTTTCCTTATAATAATGTAATATTTTAACTGTAATTCGCCTTTTTTTTAATTATTAAAACGTAATGGCTACGGTACCATCAAGCAGGACTCCGTATTTTTTTTTCGAGGTACCAGCAATAGATATTGCTCCACACCCTAACCCTAACCCTATCCTTATCCCTAACCCTATCCCTATCCCTAACCATATCCCTAACCCTAACCATAATCCTAACCCTATTCCTAACCCTATTCCTAACCCTAATATAATTGCTGGTACCCGAAAAAAAAATAAGGGCACCAGCCATATTCCTAACCCTAATATAATGGTGCCTGATGGTACCGTAGCCACTTCGTTGTTAAAACGTAATACCGTAAACTATCTGATTAAAAAACATACCTATATAGAGGAGTTTTTTTTTATATACAGCTAAGTGTGTAAGTGAGGTGCCTGTAAGGAAGAGATCTTTATCTCTTAGTTCATATAAACAACTATTGAACTATTTTGTTTGTAACCCGCTTCTTCCATTTCCACCATGGCCGATGGTGTTATGGAGCGGATGAAAGAAGGGAGCCGCAAAATTCCGCCCCCATTTGTGGTGCATATGATCAAGAGATGAACACCCCATCCTTGCGTTGACATTTAACAATAGTAAACCATTTTCGTATCTTCACTTTTACTACCAAATAATGTTCCGAGAAGGCCACGCAAATAAAATATAGATCTATTAAGTGTTTAATTCTCTTTTTATATTAAACTGGATTTCTTGATCACTGCTATTGTGTTACTATTATATTTGGTATTGAGACTGGGCATTGAACTGGTATCCTGGATGTTTTCTATGTATAATCTCGTCTTTTATGAAGCAGAACTAAATTACCAGGCGGAAGTTGTGACGTGGCTAGCATTGGATCAATGGGGGATAACTGCCGAGATTAAACACAATAAAGAGAAATAACTCTTGTCTAATAGCAAAAAAAAAAACACGCTTCCATCAATCGTATATGTTACTTGAAAGATTTAAAAAAAAGAAAAGAAATAAATAAGAAATCTGTGTTTTTTGTAAATGTAAAGTTGAGCGTAAAACGCAGAAATGTAATGATTGTTGACGTGATTCTCTGGTTTTATTTCATTTGAAAGAATTTAAATCGTTTCAAGTATCTTTTTTAGCTGTTCTTTACTTTTTGTATTTATTTATTTACTTTTGTGTGTGTGTGTGTGTGTGTGTGCATCAAAAGGAATATACCTATAATGATTTCTGTGTTCATACCACACTATATAAACAATTTTTATATTAACTTTACAAACAAAAACAAAATATACACTTTTTTGACTCAAAAAGTATAAAATTAAAAAAAAAATTTATTATAATTGCTTAGATCATACAAATATTTTTTTTTTAAATTGACTAATTAAAAGCGGGTGTGCAAAATAAATGAAATAATTGATACAAATGGGCTCTCACGCTTTGGTCAGACAATATAATTTATATAAATATTTTTTTGATCTAAGACATTATAATAAAAGTCATAAAGTGTGACAGACTAATAAAAAATCTGCTGTTTTATATTTTCCTATACTTTGTAACATCCTATACTTTGTAACATCCTATACTTTGTAACATCCTATAATTCGTAACATCCTATACTTTGTAACATCCTATACTTTGTAACATCCTATACTTTGTAACATCCTATAATTTGTAACATCCTATACTTTGTAACATCCTATACTTTGTAACATCCTATACTTTGTAACATCCTATACAACATTGTAAAAAGAATTTTGATTTCTTTTGATGGTAAAATCAACAAACAACATTTTAAATTGCGTAGTCTAAATATTCACCAACCCGTGCTAAACTTCACACGCCATAATTAATTTCACCAATTTCCCCTCTTTATTAAAACATTATTACCAAAACTAATGAGACCCGGGATCCAAAAGAATTTAATAAATTGAAATGAACATTTTAAGTGCGAATGCACACGTTTAAAAAAAAAAAAAATTTAATCGGACTGTCCCAGAGAAGCTGGTGATAACTGATTTTCCAAATTTCTCAAAACACAGAATTCGTCTTCCGTCAGAAAGAGTCACTTTGATAAAAGCCTATGATTAAAAATAAGGGACTAGTATATAAAAGTCCAAAAAAAAATTGCTGTTTTTTTTAAATCTTTAACTTGTCATTCTAATTTGAAAAATAATTCGGGTGTTTGATGTTATCATGTAAACGTTAAAAGTTTTACACTTTGAGTAATAGACATGACACACAATCAGGCACGCACACACACAAAGACACACTATCAGACAAACACAAACACAGACACACACACACATACAGACACACAATCGACGTTAAAGGCTCAAAACAAAAACAAAATTTAAAAAAAACATGAAATAAAATAATGCTTTATTATAACGGAAGTAAATGAAATGGCACTTCTCTAAAAATAAATTGTAAAATACTGGTAAAATTTTTTTTTTCAATTTTACCATCATGAGTTGCAGGATCTAGTTTATTTAACCAGATTTTCTCAGATCTGGGAGAACAACCAACAATAAATTATTAGCCAAGCAAATAGCCCGGGTTGGGTGGATGGAAGTCACGTGGCAAGTATTGATTACTGCAATAACAGACACACACACATATATAGAACAAGTGTGTCTTTGTGTGTGTGTGTGTGTGTGTGTGAGAGAGAGAGAGAGAGAGAGAGAGAGAGAGAGACAGAGAGAGAGAGAGAGAGAGAGAGAGAAAGAGAGAGAGAGAGAGCAGACATCAAGAGAAAAAGATGTCAATGTAGCAGACAACGAAAATTGTCCATTTAGCCACATCCTTCACCTTTTATTGCTATTCCCTTGACACACACACACACACACACACATACACAAGTTAACCCGATTCCATTGTACGAACCGATTCGGTAGTATCCATTCGGTATCGTAATCGCGACATACTTTTGATTCGTCTCGAATCGCACATGAAAAAAAATTAACTCCATTGTATACCAGTTACATAATGTGCGTATTTATTAAGTATCGATATCACAACATTCGTTTAGTTTTTCCAGTATCGTACCACGAAAACGTCCAACGCTTACCATTTTCCAGTGTGCACTTGATATGAGATATCGATACTATGACTTACTTTTAGCTTATTCTGCATGGTACGAAAAAAAAAAACCATTGTACATAATTTACAAATATGAATTTGTATTCGAATTTTGTTCTTTGTGTATTACAAAATCAATCAACAACTAAACACAAATGTTAAACTAGTGATGTCGTGTTACCCTAAAAATAGGGAATCGATTGTTTTATTCTTTTTTTTTTTTTGTTTAATTACAGTCCAGACCTTTAGCAATAGACAAAAGAAAATTAGAAAGTCATAAATCAAGTCACCCGTCGGGTAAACAGCATGAAGGGCGGGGTAAATCTGGAGATAATGACAAAAAAGAACGGAATCAGATATTTTTTCTACTGGGTCTCTTCTTCATTCTTACATTCTTACGCTGGTAAAGTACTTTTACACTGAGTACTATGACAATATCATTACAATCTCGGAAACCGATTCAAAAGTACTTTTGACACGGATGAATTCTTAACGACGGATAGTCGTGTGGTAGAGCGGTGGACTGTCGACCTGAAGGTTCCTGGTTCGATCACAGGCGAGGACCAATGGATATTTCAGATCGTGGATAAAGTTCCAGCTATATATCTCCTGTGGTGCCCCCGTGACCATTGCACTATCGGGTATGGTGGGAATGAAAGAAGGGCACCATGAAAACAGTTTCATTAGTGGTATATAGAACTAAGAGATTTCATCTCATCCTTACAGGGACTTCACACACACACACACACACACACATTTCATCTGTCCCTAAGGCCTCTTTAAAAGAATACAAAGTGATGATGTGTTTAGAACTAACCCCAGCCGCCTCTACCCCCCCCCCCCAACTAAAGTCAGGTAGCACTTTTTACCAGGACCTTGGAAAATGCCCTTGATTCTCATCGAAGATCGATTTGTTAAAACTATCGGAATATAATGTCAAATCTTTTATACGCTCTTACATTTTTTTTTCTTTTCAATAGTGATCATGATGTTTTCTGTAAAATTTTGGTTGCAGTGTTCCATCCAAGCTGTGCGTGCGCATACACATTAAAACAGAACACACAACTGTTATGTTTAAGTAGACAGCACGGCCAATTTCTTTGATGTCAATATGACGATAACACTATTCAGTTTGGGTGTTTAAGTTTTTTTTTTTGTTAAGCTTTAGTTAGTATAATAAAAATGTTTTTTTTTTTAATAAATACTTTTACATATATATAATAACAGTTGACTACCAGGTTAAAAAAAAAACTTAATTTAAATTTTGCAAGAAAGATTTTGATCGTTGCTCAAATTGCATTCTAAATTTGTATCTTATTACAACGTAGTGCTAACTATTAGAACGAAGTGCTATTAGAACGTAATGCAAACTATTTGAACGTAATGCTAATTATTAGAACAGTTTAACTATTAAAACAAAATGCTAACTAATAGAACGAAGATTTCTACACTGTCACACTATAATAAGATTATTTCGCTAAAATGAATTGGATGGTTGACATCATAGATATATAAGACTAGATCGCTTATGGGCTATGCATAGATATATATTGTGCGGACCATAACTTTAAAAAGAGAAGAGTACAATTCTGTATTACTGATATATTTTTACTAATTCTTTGCAACTATGATGACGTAGTACGCATAGAAACCTTAAGTAACCGAAATAAATAGCAGAAGACATTTTGCATTGTTTTCCTTGACAAATTTTCAAAAACTTTTTTTTCAATTAACTTTGAATAAAAATGCCTTCGTGGTGTGTACCCGGTTGTTTGATTATATTATTACTAACCGTCAAATATAATTTTTTCGGACACATCAGTAGATTTTAAAAGCGCCAACCTCTAGCATGAATGGGGATTTTTTTTAATTAAAAGGAAGGAAATCTTTTTCGGTAAAAAATAAAGAGCTGTACAGAATTGTACTCTTCTCTTTTTAAAGTAGGGGTCTCGTATACAACACTTTTTCGGTCTCTATTAAATAAGCATAAGCGATCTAGTCTTATATATCTACTAGCTGTACCTTGCAAAACCTTTGCATAGAGTTATATCCCCTTATGCTTGATCGGTAGGCTGGGTTATTTTTTGGTTTCGGGCAGATCCGATTTTTTTCATGGTTGTATTTTAAACTGAAATACTGTTGTACATGTATTAATTCTTTACTTTCGATTTAACGCACACTGGAAATGAGTATTATAT
>JAGDYQ010000210.1:1445821-1455821 GCA_021962125.1 Bulinus truncatus
AGATCGCTTATGCTTATTTAATAGAGACCGAAAAAGTGTTGTATTCGAGACCCTTACTTTAAAAAGAGAAGAGTACAATTCTGTACAGTTCTTTATTTTTTACCGAAAAAGATTTCCTTCCTTTTAATTAAAAAAAAATCCCATTCATGCTAGTGGTTGGCGCTTTTAAAATCAACTGATGTGTCCGAAAAAATTATATTTGACGGTTAGTAATATTATAATCAAACAACCGGGTTTTAACACGAAGGCATTTTATTCAAAGTTAATTGAAAAAAAAAGTTTTTGAAAATTTGTCAAGGAAAACAATGCAAAATGTCTTCTGCTATTTATTTCGGTTACTTAAGGTTTCTATGCGTACTACGTCATCATAGTTGCAAAGAATTAGTAAAAATATATCAGTTATACAGAATTGTACTCTTCTCTTTTTAAAGTTATGGTCCGCACAATATATATCTATGCATAGCCCATAAGCGATCTAGTCTTATATATCTATGATGTCAACCATCCAATTAATTTTAGCGAAACAATCTTATTATAGTGTGACAGTGTAGAAATCTTCGTTCTATTAGTTAACACTTTGTTTTAATAGTTAAACTGTTCTAATAATTAGCATTACGTTCAAATAGTTTGCATTACGTTCTAATAGCACTTCGTTCTAATAGTTAGCACTACGTTGTAATAAGATACAAATTTAGAATGCAATTTGAGCAACGATCAAAACCTTTCTTGCAAAATTTAAATTAAGTTTTCTTTTAACCTAGTAGTCAACTGTTATTATATATATATATATATATGTAAAAGTATTTATTTAAAAAAAAAACATTTTTATTATACTAACTAAAGCTTAACAAAAAAAAAAAACTTAAACACCCAAACTGAATAGTGTTATCGTCATATTGACATCAAAGAAATTGGCCTGCTGTCTACTTAAACATAACAGTTGTGTGTTCTGTTTTAATGTGTATGCGCACGCACAGCTTGGATGGAACACTGCAACCAAAATTTTACAGAAAACATCATGATCACTATTGAAAAGAAAAAAAAATGTAAGAGCGTATAAAAGATTTGACATTATATTCCGATAGTTTTAACAAATCGATCTTCGATGAGAATCAAGGGCATTTTCCAAGGTCCTGGTAAAAAGTGCTACCTGACTTTAGTTGGGGGGGGGGGGGTAGGGGCGGCTGGGGTTAGTTCTAAACACATCATCACTTTGTATTCTTTTAAAGAGGCCTTAGGGACAGATGAAGTGTGTGTGTGTGTGTGTGTGTGTGTGTGTGTGTGTGAAGTCCCTGTAAGGATGAGATGAAATCTCTTAGTTCTATAAACCACCAATGAAACTGTAAGGATGAGATGAAATCTCTTAGTTCTATAAACCACCAATGAAACTATTTTTATGGTGCCCTTCTTTCATTCCCACCATACCCGATAGTGCAATGGTCACGGGGGTGCCACAGGAGATATATAGCTGGAACTTTATCCACGATCTGAAATATCTATTGGTCCTCGCCTGTGATCGAACCAGGAACCTTCAGGTCGACAGTCGACCGCTCCACCACACGACCATCCGTCGTTAAGAATTCATCCGTGCCTGTAACGACGCCACACACAGGGGACTGTGTGGCCTATACTGGGTGTGTGTGTGTGTGGGGGGGGGGCTTTCGTCTCTCTACCCATTGCGCAGCTGGTCCCTTTTTTCACGTCACAGAGGTCAACAGATGTATTGTTGTAACTTCATACGAAGTTTGGGGTCATTAAGGTCACGTCAGAACTTGGGATAAAACAGGAGACGGCGCGTAATGAGGAAATAAAACACCACTCAGTACATAACTAAGACAGTCTTTATGAAACTGGATGTAAATGGCGGTAAAGTAATTCAGGAATAAAACAAAACAAAACAAACAAAACAAAAAACTAATTGTTAAATTTCTCGGTTAAAATTTCTGTCTGGCATTTATTTGTAAAGAGTGTAAAAAAAAGTTTTAAAAAAAATGCACTCGGTGTTAAAAGTACTTTTGAATCGGTTTCCGAGATTGTAATGATATTGTCATAGTACTCAGTGTAAAAGTACTTTACCAGCGTAAGAATGTAAGAATGAAGAAGAGACCCAGTAGAAAAAAATATCTGATTCTGTTCTTTTTTCTCATCATCTCCAGATTCACCCCGCCCTTCATGCTGTTTACCCGACGGGTGACTTGATTTATGACTGTAGTCTTTCTAATTTCCTTTTGTCTAGTGCTAAAGGTCAGGACTGAAATTAAAACAAAAAGAATTATAAAATCGATTGCCTATTTATAGGGTAACACGACATCACTAGTTTAACATTGATTTTGTAATACACAAAGAACAAAATTCGAATACAAATTCATATTTGTAAATTGTGTACAATGGATTTTTTTTTCGTACCATACAGAATAAGCTAAAAGTAAGTCATAGTATCGATATCTCATATCAAGTACACACTAGAAAATGGTAAACGATGGACGTTTTCGTGGTACGATACTGGAAGAGCCAAACGAATGATGTGATATCGATACTTACTAAATACGCACATTATGTAACTGGTATACAATGGAGTTAATTTTTTTTTCATGTGCGATTCGAGACGAATCAAAAGTATGTCGCGATTACGATACCGAATGGATACTACCGAATCGGTTCGTACAATGGAATCGGGTTAACTTGTGTATGTGTATGTATGTGTGTGTGTGTATGTGTGTGTGTCAAGGAAATAGCAATAAAAGGTGAATGATGTGGCTAAATGGACAATTTTTGTTGTCTGCTACATTGACATCTTTTTCTCTTGATGTCTGCTCTCTCTCTCTCTCTCTCTCTCTCACTCTCTCTCTCTCTCTCTCTCTCTCTCTCTCTCTCTCTCTCACACACACACACTTGTTCTATATATGTTTGTGTGTGTCTGTGTGTTATTGCAGTAATCAATACTTGCCACGTGACTTCCTTCCACCCAACCCGGGATATTTGCTTGGCTAATAATTTATTGTTGGTTGTCCTCCGAGATCTGAGAAAATCTGGTTAAATAAACTAGATCCTGAAACTCATGATGGAAACAAATTGAAAAAAAAATTTTTTACAAGTATTTTACAATTTATTTTTAGAGAAGTGCCATTTCATTTACTTCCGTGTCTCTGTGTGTGTGTGATTGTGTGTCTTTGTACGTGTCTGATTGTGTCTTTATTACTCAAAGTGTACAAGTTTTAACTTTTACATGATAACATCAAACACTCGCAATATTTTTAGAGCATTTTCGAAAAAAAAATGCTCTATTGTCCCCGTTTTGTCTGTCCGTGTACACCCTAGATCTCAACAACCATAAGTCCTAGACCCATGATGTATATATCATTTTGTAGGTCTTGGCCTACAAGGAAATGACTTTTTTTCATTTCGCGATCTGACCTCTCAGGGCCGTAAAAGGGGCCTTAGTACCGTTTTTTACTATATAAGCTATATTAATAAAGGAGCGCTATATCTCAGAAACTATAAGTCCTAGACCCATGATGTATATATCATTTTGTAGGTCTTGGCCTGCCATGTGTACATCAAAAGTCCATTTCGCGATAGGACCTCTCAGGGCCGGGCTTCAGGGCTCCTAAGGGGCTTATATATTATATATACACCTTGTACGTTCAATAACCCGTTCATTTGGTGCGAAATACTGCAGCACGTAGTTTCACCAAGATTTATTAAGAAACTCATCAAATGAAATAGTAAGCTTGTGTTCTGAGTTTAATTGAAAGTATCAGAGCTATGCAACAATTGACGGAGTTTTCGGACGATTAAATGACTATAATTTAGAATGTTTTCAATTATGAGTCCTATTTCAGTAACCACAAACCACTTGTAGTTAGATTTAAGAGACAATAATTTTTTTTTTCAAATATAAAGAAACGTCTTTATAATTTTTTTTTACAAATATATGCATTACACAATTGAATTTATAAACATTTCCAAAATTTACAAATATTTACTGAAAGCTAACAAACGTACTGATACATAACACGAAAATGCGCTAACACGTCCTGTGTCCAGAATGGAACAGGCTTAATTGCTCGTTTCAAATTAGAATTACAAATTAAACATTTAAAAAACAGCTATTTTTTTTTTGGACTTATATATGCAAGTCTCTTATTTTTAATCATAGGCTTTTATCAAAGTGACTCTTTCTGACGGAAGACAAATTCTGTGTTTTGAGACATTTTGAAAACCAGTTATCACCAGCTTCTCTGGGACAGTCCGATTTTAATTTTTTTTTTAAACGTGTGCATTCGCACTTAAAATGTTCATTTCAATTTATTAAATTATTTTGGATCCCAGGTCTCATTAGTTTTGGTGATAATGTTTTAATAAAGAGGGGAAATTGGTGAAATTAATTATGACGTGTGAAGTTTAGCACGGGTTGGTGAAAATTTAAACTACGCTATTTTAAAATGTTGTTTATTGAATTTACCATCAAAAGAAATCAAAATTCTTTTACAATGTTGTATAGGATGTTACAAAGTATAGAAAAATATAAAACAGCAGATTTTTTTAGTCTGTCACACTTTATGACTTTTATTATAATGTCTTAGATCAAACAAATATTTATATAAATTATATTGTCTGACCAAAGCGTGAGAGCCCATTTGTATCAATTATTTCATTTATTTGGCACACACGCTTTTAATTAGTCAATTTAAAAAAAAAATATTTGTATGATCTAAGCAATTATAATAAAATTTTTTTTTTTAATTTTATACTTTTTGAGTAAAAAAAGCGTATATTTTGTTTTTGTTTGTAAAGTTAATATAAAAGCTGTTTACATAGTGTGGTATGAACACAGAAATCATTACAGGTATATTCCTTTTGATGCACACACACACACACACACAAAAGTAAATAAATAAATACAAAAAAGTAAAGAACAGTTAAAAAAGATACTTGAAACGGTTTAAATTCTTTCAAATGAAACAAAACCAGAGGATCACGCCAACAATCATTACATTTCTGCGTTTTATACTTAACTTTACATTTACATTTACAAAGACACAGAGTTATTTCTTTCTCTTTCAAGTAACATATACGATTGATGGAAGCGTGTTTTTTTTTTTGCTATTAGACAAGAGTTATTTCTCTTTATTGTGTTTAATCTCGGCAGTTATCCCCCGTTGATCCAATGCTACCCACGTCACAACTTCCGCCTGGTAATTTAGTTCTGCTTCATAAAAGACGAGATTATACATAGCAAACATCCAGGATACCAGTTCTATGCCCAGTCTAAATACCAAATATAATAGTAACACAATAGCAGTGATCAAGAAATCCTGTTTAATATAAAAAAGAGAATTAAACACTTGATAGATCTATATTTTATTTGCGTGGCGCCTTCTCGGAACATTATTTGGTAGTAAAAGTGAAGATACGAAAATGGTTTACTATTGTTAAATGTCAACGCAAGGATGGGGTGTTCATCTCTTGATCATATGCACCACAAATGGGGGAGGATTTAACGGCGCCCTTCTTTCATCCGCACCATAACACCATCGGCCATGGTGGAAATGGAAGAAGCGGGCCACAAACAAAATAGTTCAATAGTTGTTTATATGAACTAAGAGATAAAAATCTCTTCCTTACAGGGACCTCACTTACACACTTAGCTGCATAAAAAAAAAAAAACTCCTCTATATAGGTATGTTTTTTTAATCAGGTAGTTTACGGTATTATGTTTTAACAACGAAGTGGCTACGGTACCATCAAGCGCCATTATATTAGTGTTAGGAATATGGCTGGTGCCCGTATTTTTTTTTCGGGTACCAGCAATTATATTAGGGTTAGGGTTAGGAATAGGGTTAGGATTAGGGTTAGGGTTAGGGATATGGTTAGGGTTAGGGTTAGGGTTAGGGATATGGTTAGGAATAGTGTTAGGGATAGGGTTAGGGATAGGGTTAGGGATAGGAGGGATAGGAGGGATAGGAGGGATAGGGTTAGGGATAGGGTTAGGGATAGGGTTAGGGATAGGGTTAGGGATAGGGTTAGGGATAGGGTTAGGGATAGGGTTAGGAATAGGATTAGGAATAGGGTTAGGGATAGGGTTAGGGATAGGGTTAGGGATAGGGTTAGAGATAGGGTTAGGGTGTGGAGTAATATCTATTGCTGGTACCTAGAAAAAAAATACGGAGTCCCGCTTGATGGTACCGTAGCCACTGCGTTTTAATAATGAAAAAAAAGGCGAATTACAGTTAAAATATTACATTAATATAAGGGAAAAAAAACAACATAACCTTTTTTTATTATGTGTAAATTTAATATGGCAGAACAATTTTTCAAATATGTTCACTGAATTATTTTTTAAAAAATTAATTTCCGTTCATTTTCTTGTCGAAGTCCACTACCAGTGTCGTTTTATTGATGTGACATTTCAAAATGTGTGTTCTTTTTGTTAGAAACAATGAAAACTGGTATTAGTAGCAACTACTAGCAAGCCACATTTCTCGGTCAGTGCCCTAGGCCGACCAAATATCTCTAAGTCTATGTCTAGCTCCACCAAATTTCTCTTAAGTCTCTGTATGTGAGTGTCTGTAATTGTGTGTGTGTGTGTGTGTGTGTTTGTCAATGCGTGAACGTCTGACTGCTGTTTACTTGTGTGTATGTTTCCAGCGGTGGGCGGCGGTGGTTGGGTCGGGGTGCCATAAGAGATACACTAATGACATCCGTCAAAGGACAAACTGCCCGCCAGCGCATTACTTTTTTTATTAATCGCAACTGTGACATTTGTCGTCACGTGATGACGCACTCACCCCCCCTCCCCCCCCCGCCCTTCATTCCCCTATACAAAACAAAAAGTGACCTACATTTTAGAACTCTATATCGGACATTCCATACAATCAAGGGGCATGACTCTCTCCAAAAACTTCAGATAAGCAAACATGACAACGGTGACGTCGTAACAGTGCACCCGAGGAGGGGGGGGGGAGTCAGGACCTTGCGAGTGTAAGATTTGGGTCCCTCTCAAACATCGTTCGCGATCCCCCCCCCCCCCAACCTCACCTTTCCCCATCCCCCGCCTCCAATTGTTACTGTTGCTATACACTATGCAATTGTATTTTTCTACGTGTTAATCTTTTCTTGATTCCACGCGAAGTGAATCAAACAGTTCAATTAATCAGCTTCAAATGTTGTATTTGAAATTGGCATGCGCGCGGACACTTGCGGGGAGTAGTCTTGTATTGCGATCCTCCATCAAGTTTTGTAGCATCCATCGGTGGAATCTCTTATTTATCAAGTTTTTTATCAACCATCGGTGGAATCTCTTATCCATCAAGTTTTTTATCATCCATCGGTGGAATCTCTTATCCATTAAGTTTTTTATCATCCATCGGTGGAATCTCTTATCCATCAAGTTTTTTAGCATCCATCGGTGGAATCTCTTATCCATCAAGTTTTTTAGCATCCATCGGTGGAATCTCTTATCCATCAAGTTTTTTAGCATCCATCGGTGGAATCTCTTATTTACCACATCATCGTGAAAGCTCGTCATTCAACAGAAAAGGAATATAAGACTCGTGACGTTCGATCAATACCATCTATTGCGGAAGCTACGGAGAAAGATCTTGTCTTGTGAAACACGTTATGAGCTGTATGGATGTCGGTCCATCAATGTCCCACAACCAATTCACCCATTCATCTACCCCACATAGCGATCTTCATTCAGCAACGAATCCATGTTATCAAACACTTTGTGTGAATCAATAAATCGATGCATCTTTCTATAATTCTATCCCATATCTGTATATATTTATCTGTTTCTCATGGTGCCTCCATGGCCATTGCACTATCGGTCATGTTGGGAATGAAAGAAGGGCACAACAAAATCAGTCCCATAATGATTTATAGGCTCTAAGATCTATCTGTCAGTTCGTCGGCCTGTCCGGTTTTTTTTCTGCTCAAATCAATCAATTAATAACTCAACCAAGTATCTATGACAAAATCTGGAATGCGGCTTTCTTTTGACCTTTTAGCGTGTCAACCCGGGATATATGAGGTCAGCTTACAAATACTGGTCAAGATGAGCTTTACTTTTCTCTGATCGCTGCCGTAGTTATTACATATTGGTACACTGAACTCAACTGTAACACTTGTCTGCTTTCACAGAGTCTATGCCTGTAGTCGCCACTGAAACGTGCCCTATATTTCAGTAATTTATTTCTAAGTAGCCATATAGCTTCAAGGTAGGTGATATCCAGTGAACAAACTTTCAATGCAAATATAGAATTCTACGTCTAGCTTAATATCAATGGAACTTGTGGTAAGTCAAGTGTGAAATACGGCCCACGGGCAATAATTCAGCCGACCGTACTGTACTTACCGGCCCGCCTCGTGAAGCACAAATTCATGACGTTGACATTAAATTTATATAAGTTCACTTTAACACTCGATCCGTCTGCTTTTCATACGGCCCTGCTAGTAAAATGTACGAACTCCATGTGGTCTGCGACTCAGAAGGTTTGCTGGGGTAGCACATTGTAAGTAGAATAGCGTAATGATATTTAACCCACTTGATAGCACATTGTTAGCACAATAACACAGGGAAGTGTGGCGAACATGACGCGATCATCTTTATCTGGGATAAATAAGTCGAGTGGACTTGTAAGCAGTCGCCAGATGCAGTCAGAGCCGTCGGAAACAACAACAGTCATCAATCAGTATTTGATATCTAGACCTTCAAGCTGATCGTCATACGCTCTATCTCACAGCCATAACATATTGTACATCATTGTAACAAAATCGACACGGCTTGTTTTAAAACGGAACAACATACTAGTTTGCAGCTGGAGAACCAACATCCCATAGACCAACAAGTGTCCAGGAGAAAATGGAGATGGATCGGTCACTCGCTAAGGAAACCTCCAGAAGACATCACAAAAATTACTCTACAATAGAACCCCCAAAGCCAGAGAAAGATCGGCCGTCCAAAGACCACTGCAAATCTGCAAACAGACATGGGGAGAATAGAAAAAAGCCTCCCAAAAACAGAGTGCGCTGGAGAGTGGTTGTAGAGGCCCTTTGCTCCGCTTAAGTCAAGTAATTCCGACCCGCGGGCCAAGTATGGTCCGTTTGACTTTTTCGTCTGACCGTCCTCCACCCCCCTTTACATTCAGCATCGTCTTCAGCACCGTCTTCAGCACCGCCAGTGTATTACTTTTCATATTAGACCCCTCTGTTCTTGGTGTGGCCCTGCTGTTAAATCTAAGAGCCGATTGTGGCCCACAATTCAAAAAAGTTTGCCCACCCTTGCTCCAGATAGTATTTAATTCTCAGACACAAATACACCTTCAACAAGATGAAAAGTTTGTTCAACACTATCAGGCTACTATGGTGTCCCTCCAGGCCAATTGATAATGTTTGGTAATTATGAATTATAATATGGACACGTGGACACACCAAAATTAAAAAAAAAATAATAATCACACGTACATACACACATACAAATAATAATCACACGCACATACACACATAAAAATAATAATCACACGCACATACACACATACAAATAATAATCACACGTACATACACACATACAAATAATAATCACACGCACATACACACATACAAATAATAATCACACGTACATACACACATACAAATAATAATCACACGCACATACACACATACAAATAATAATCACACGCACATACACACATACAAATAATAATCACACGCACATACACACATACAAATAATAATCACACGCACATACACACATACAAATAATAATCACACGCACATACACACATACAAATAATAATCACACGCATACACACATACAAATAATAATCACACGCACATACACACATACAAATAATAATCACACGCACATACACACATACAAATTATTAATCACACGCACATACACACATACAAATAATAATCACACGCACATACACACATACAAATAATAATCACACGCACATACACACATACAAATAATAATCACACGCACATACAC
>JAGDYQ010000210.1:1458321-1481015 GCA_021962125.1 Bulinus truncatus
ATTTATTTGTAGTATTTAATGTCTGTTTCATTCACTTCGCTTTATTGTATTTTTACTGAAAATTATAGTAGTCTATTATTTTCTACCATTTTTTTTACCTCACATGTACATAAAATGTATATGTTCCTTACACAGTGAACAAATATATTTATGTATGATGTAACGGAACTAAATAAGGTACCATTCTTTCCTAGAATTCCGTTTCCGATATGATACCCCATTCCAACACATAAAACTAACGGAGTTTTATAGAAAGCTCAAAAATGGGCAAAAACTTGAGGATCAAATTCTGAAGATTCCCGACATTTCCAGTCACCGTCCTATGTCTCCTTGGTGGTTCTGTGACCGTTACAGTGTAGGCTACGGTGGGGATGAAAGAAGGACAATACGGAAACCCTCACAAAATTGGCTTATAGAATCTAAGAGATAAACACCTCACCCTGGCAGGAAAGAAAAAAAAATCAATAAAATTAAAATCCATAAAACTGAAAACTTTGGCATTATATATAAAATCTTAAATAAAAAATCAACAATAATAAATGCTTATCTCTTTATGAGACATATTGAGTCCACACCTATACATGTTTATTTAAAATGAATGTAGGCCCGCTGTGTTAATATATATATATATATATATATATATGTATATATATATATATATATATATATATGATTTTCTATATATGATTTTCTATATATATAACATGAAACACAACACCTTCTTGCATTCAAAATTATATAACAATGAAATCTTTCGTTTTGAATGATATTGAACGGTGTGCCATGAAAGAATTTCGAAATGTTCTAGTTGTAATAAATATAATATATACGTTTATGCTTTAAGTTTTAATTTGCTCTCTAAATATTTCTCTATTTGCAACAGGTGCAGAAAGAAGACTTTAAAATGTATCAATAGTCGGCCATTTCTGATCACAATCTGTGTCTTGGTGGTAGTGGAGTGCGCATGCGTTCTGGCAGAACTTATGGTGGATCTTCAAGGCATTAAATGTAAGTAAACAATAATAGTGTACATGTGTTCGTTCATCTTTGGCCAGAGGCGTAGCGAGTGGTGGGTAAGGGGGCATCATGCCCCGGGCGCTACTCACAAAGGGGCGCCAAATGGTATTTTTTATATATAATATTAAATATATAATATTACATAGTTTTCGCATGTGTGTGTGTGGGAGGGGGCGCTAAAAGGTATTAAAAAGGTATTGTGCCGCGGGCTCGAGTTATGCTCGCTACGGCCCTGTCTTTGGCTTTCGAAGCAAATCTTTAAAATTAGGTTGTTGTTTGTTGTTTGTTTGCTTCATTTTATTTTAGTTGCCAGGTAATATTTATCTGTTTGTCTGGGGGTGGTCATTTTGGCCGATATTTCTATGGCCACCTATTAAATTATGACCCACCCACACACATTGGTCACGTTATGACCATCAATCCAGAGACAGCCATCCCACCCCAGGGGGAAACACCCAGAAGCGTGACTGGGATAGGATGTGAAGGAAGGCACACATTCGAGGTGTTTATCGTGCCAGCTAATTTGTGCCCAATTGTCCGACGATTTATTTCGTCAACAATAGCCAGTTGTTTTTTTTTTTCGTCTAATACTCTTATTCCCAAATGTATATATATAGAGAGAGAGACAGTCACGCGTGCAGGCACCAGTATCACATACCAGACGATTGTGAATAATTCAGATCAACTCCTCGTGCTTCGCCTAAATGTGATAAACAACGGACTACCGGCTGGACAATAGCCTTGACATAATACCTCTCTCGGGGGGGGGGAGTGGAGGAGTGGGATTCATGGTAAACTAGCCAGAAATATCAAATGAAAACAATTGCTTGTTATGAATTAATAAATAGAAATGACGCACTAAAGGCCATCTCAAATTTCCACATATAAGAAAAACAATAATAATAAATAACTTGACTGCGATGAAATAAGTCACTTTTATAATGGACAGTTGCTCGATAGTATGAACACGTAGGCTATGCACGGCAGGCTTAATGGGGCCCCGGGGAGAGGCTCTGGGGTGTATAGTACATTAGGGTCTCTACAGCGACCACTTAAGTGATTAAAGATAAATGGTTTGCAAGGATTGGACTACTATATTCGTCTGGCCCACTGACCGGTCCGTGCGTTTAGTTGGCTATGTATCACACTGATGTAATAATAAAATTTAAAATATTTGAACCTCTCCCCCACCTTCCCTTATGTGGGTTAACAGGTCACCCCACCGGCATGAAAGCCTCTTACTTGATCGATTTAAAAATACACTTCATGGCTTAACTGATAACTTTGGGGACTTCTTCAGTTTCTTTCGCAAACATTTTTTCTTTTTTAATTTTTAAGCTGTAATTTAAACTCAACATGTTATAGATGACCCTGTACTCACACATACACTCACACATACACTCAAACATACACTGACATACACACTCATAGACTCACTAATATATTAACACATACACTCACACATACATTCACACATACATTCAAACATACACTCACACATACACTCACACATACAATCAAACATACACTCACACATACAATCAAACATGCACTCACACATACATTCACACATACATTAACACATAGACTCACACATACACTCACGCATACACTTACAAATACACTCACACATACATTCACACATACACTCACACATACACTCACACATACAATCAAACATACACTCACACATACACTCAGACATACACTCACACATACACTCACACATACACTCAATCATACATTCACACATACACTCACACATACACTCACACATACATTAACACATACAATCAAACATACACTCACACATACACACACACGTACACTCACACACATACTCACACATACATTCACACATACACTCACACATACAATCAACATACACTCACACATACACTCACACATACACTTACACATACACTTACACATACAATCAAACATACACTCACACATACACTTACACATACACTTACACATACAATCAAACATACACTCACACATACACTTACACATACATTCACACATACCCTCACACATACACTTACACATACATTAACACATACACTCACACATACAATCAAACATACACTCACACAAACATTAACACATACAATCAAACATACACTCACACATACATTCACACATACACTCACACATACACTTACACATACATTCACACATACAATCAAACATACACTCACACATACATTCACACATACACTCACACAACACTCACACATACACTTACACATACACTTACACATACATTAACACATACAATCGAACATACACTCACACATACACTCACACATACACTCACGCATACACTTACACATACACACACACGTACACTCACACATTAACTCACACATACACACACACGTACACTCACAAACACACTCACACATACATTCACACATACACTCACACATACCATTAACATACACTCACACATACACTCACACATACACTTACACATACACTTACACATACACTTACACATACACTTACACATACACTTACACATACAATCAAACATACACTCACACATACACTCACACATACACTTACACATACACTTAAACATACAATCAAACATACACTCACACATACACTTACACATACATTCACACATACCCTCACACACACACTTACACATACATTCACACATACACTTACACATATACTTACACATACAATCAAACATACACTTACACATACACTTACACATACATTCACACATACACTCACACATACACTCACACATACACGTACAGATACAATCAAACATACACTCACACATACACTCACACATACATTCACACATACATTCACACATACAATACACATACATTCACACATACATTCACACATACACTCACACATACATTAACACATACAATCAAACATACACTTACACATACAATCAAACATACATTCACACATACATTCACACATACAATCACACATACACTCACACATACACTCACACATACACTCACACATACACTTACACATACACACACATACACTCACACATACACTTACACATACATTCACACATACAATCACGCATACACTCACGCATACACTTACACATACAATCAAACGTACACTCACACAGACATTCACACATACACTGTCGCATACACTCACGGATACACTTACACATACAATCAAACATACACTCACACATACAATCAAACATACACTCACACATACAATCAAACATACACTTACACATACAATCAACCATACACTCACACATACATTCACACATACATTCACACATACATTCACACATACACTCACGCATACTCTTACACATACAATCAAACATACACTCACACATACAATCAAACATACACTCACACATACACTCACACATACATTCACACATACACTCACACATACACTCACACATACATTCACACGTACACTCACACATACACTCACACAAACATTAACACATACAATCAAACATACACTCACACATACATTCACACATACACTCACACATACACTCACACATACATTCACACATACACTCACACATACACTCACGCATACACTCACACATACACTCACACATACACTCAAACATACACTCACACATACATTCACACATACACTCACAAATACACTCACGCATACACTTAGACATACAATCAAACATACACTCACACATACAATCAAACATACACTCACACATACAATACACATACACTCACACATACACTCACAAATACATTCACACATACACTCACACATACACTCACACATACATTCACACATACACTCACACATACACTCACGCATACACTTACACATACATTAACACATACAATCAAACATACACTCACACATACATTCACACATACACTCACACATACACTCACACATACACTTACACATACACTTACACATACATTCACTCATACAATCAAACATACACTCACACATACACTCACACATACACTCACGCATACACTTACACATACACACACACGTACACTCACACATTAACTCACACATACACACACACGTACACTCACAAACACACTCACACATACATTCACACATACACTTACACATACACTTACACATACACTTACACATACACTTACACATACAATCAAACATACACTCACACATACACTCACACATACACTTACACATACACTTAAACATACAATCAAACATACACTCACACATACACTTACACATACATTCACACATACCCTCACACACACACTTACACATACATTCACACATACACTTACACATATACTTACACATACAATCAAACATACACTTACACATACACTTACACATACATTCACACATACACTCACACATACACTCACACATACACGTACAGATACAATCAAACATACACTCACACACACACACTCACACATACACTCACACATACACTCACACATACACTCACACATACACACACACGTACACTCACACATACACTCACAAATACACTCACACATACACACACACGTACACTCACACATACACTCACACATACACACACACGTACACTCACACATACACTCACACATACACACACATACACACACACGTACACTCACACATACACTCACACATACACAAATACACTCACACATACACTTACACATACACACACACGTACATTCACACATACACTCACACATACACACACACGTAAACTCACACATACACTCACACATACACTCACACATACACACACACGTACACTCACACATACACTCACACATACACTTACACATACACTCACACATACATTCACACAGACACTCACACATACACTCACACATACACACACACGTACACTCACACACACACTCACGCATACATTCACACATACACTCACACATACACTCGCACATACACTCAGACATACACTCACACATACACTCACACATACATTCACACATACACTCACACATACACTCACACATACACTCACACATACACTCACACATACACTCACACATACACACACACGTACACTCACACACACACTCACACATAAATTCACACATACACTCACGCATACACTTACACATACATTCACACATACACTCACACATACACTCACACATACACTAACACATACACTCACACATACACTCACACATACACTCACACATACACTCACACATACATTCACACATACATTCACACATACATTCACACATACACTCACACATACACTCACACATACACTTACACATACACTCACACATACACTTACACATACACACACATACACTCACACATACACTTACACATACATTCACACATACACTCACGCATACACTCACGCATACACTTACACATACAATCAAACGTACACTCACACATACATTCACACATACACTGTCGCATACACTCACGGATACACTTACACATACAATCAAACATACACTCACACATACAATCAAACATACACTTACACATACACTCACACATACACTCACACATACAATCAAACATACACTTATACATACAATCAAACATACACTCACACATACATTCACACATACATTCACACATACATTCACACATACACTCACGCATACTCTTACACATACAATCAAACATACACTCACACATACAATCAAACATACACTCACACATACACTCACACATACATTCACACATACACTCACACATACACTCACACATACATTCACACGTACACTCACACATACACTCACACAAACATTAACACATACAATCAAACATACACTCACACATACATTCACACATACACTCACACATACACTCACACATACATTCACACATACACTCACACATACACTCACGCATACACTCACACATACACTCACACATACACTCAAACATACACTCACACATACACTCAAACATACACTCACACATACATTCACACATACACTCACAAATACACTCACGCATACACTTAGACATACAATCAAACATACACTCACACATACAATCAAACATACACTCACACATACAATACACATACACTCACACATACACTCACAAATACATTCACACATACACTCACACATACACTCACACATACATTCACACATACACTCACACATACACTCACGCATACACTTACACATACATTAACACATACAATCAAACATACACTCACACATACATTCACACATACACTCACACATACACTCACACATACACTTACACATACACTCACACATACACTCACACATACACTTACACACACACTCACACATACATTCACACAGACACTCACACATACACTCACACATACACACACACGTACACTCACACACACACTCACGCATACATTCACACATACACTCACACATACACTCACGCATACACTCAGACATACACTCACACATACACTCACACATACATTCACACATACACTCACAAATACACTCACACATACACTCACACATACACTCACACATACACTCACACATACACTCACACATACACACACACGTACACTCACACACACACTCACACATAAATTCACACATACACTCACGCATACACTTACACATACATTCACACATACTCTCACACATACACTCACACATACACTAACACATACACTCACACATACACTCACACATACACTCACACATACACTCACACATACATTCACACATACATTCACACATACAATACACATACATTCACACATACACTCACACATACATTAACACATACAATAAAACATACACTTACACATACAATCAAACATACACTCACACATACATTCACACATACATTCACACATACAATCACACATACACTCACACATACACTCACACATACACTTACACATACACTCACACATACACTTACACATACACTTACACATACACACACATACACTCACACATACACTTACACATACATTCACACATACACTCACGCATACACTCACGCATACACTTACACATACAATCAAACGTACACTCACACATACATTCACACATACACTGTCGCATACACTCACGGATACACTTACACATACAATCAAACATACACTCACACATACATTCACACATACACTCACACATACACTCACACATACATTCACACATACACTCACACATACACTCACGCATACACTCACACATACACTCACACATACACTCAAACATACACTCACACATACACTCAAACATACACTCACACATACATTCACACATACACTCACAAATACACTCACGCATACACTTAGACATACAATCAAACATACACTCACACATACAATCAAACATACACTCACACATACAATACACATACACTCACACATACACTCACAAATACATTCACACATACACTCACACATACACTCACACATACATTCACACATACACTCACACATACACTCACGCATACACTTACACATACATTAACACATACAATCAAACATACACTCACACATACATTCACACATACACTCACACATACACTCACACATACACTTACACATACACTTACACATACATTCACTCATACAATCAAACATACACTCACACATACACTCACACATACACTCACGCATACACTTACACATACACACACACGTACACTCACACATTAACTCACACATACACACACACGTACACTCACAAACACACTCACACATACATTCACACATACACTTACACATACACTTACACATACACTTACACATACAATCAAACATACACTCACACATACACTCACACATACACTTACACATACACTTAAACATACAATCAAACATACACTCACACATACACTTACACATACATTCACACATACCCTCACACACACACTTACACATACATTCACACATACACTTACACATATACTTACACATACAATCAAACATACACTTACACATACACTTACACATACATTCACACATACACTCACACATACACTCACACATACACGTACAGATACAATCAAACATACACTCACACATACACTCACACACACACACTCACACATACACTCACACATACACTCACACATACACTCACACATACACACACACGTACACTCACACATACACTCACAAATACACTCACACATACACACACATGTACACTCACACATACACTCACACATACACACACACGTACACTCACACATACACTCACACATACACACACACATACACACACACGTACACTCACACATACACTCACACATACACAAATACACTCACACATACACTTACACATACACACACACGTACATTCACACATACACTCACACATACACACACACGTAAACTCACACATACACTCACACATACACTCACACATACACACACACGTACACTCACACATACACTCACACATACACTTACACACACACTCACACATACATTCACACAGACACTCACACATACACTCACACATACACACACACGTACACTCACACACACACTCACGCATACATTCACACATACACTCACACATACACTCACGCATACACTCAGACATACACTCACACATACACTCACACATACATTCACACATACACTCACAAATACACTCACACATACACTCACACATACACTCACACATACACTCACACATACACTCACACATACACACACACGTACACTCACACACACACTCACACATAAATTCACACATACACTCACGCATACACTTACACATACATTCACACATACTCTCACACATACACTCACACATACACTAACACATACACTCACACATACACTCACACATACACTCACACATACACTCACACATACATTCACACATACATTCACACATACAATACACATACATTCACACATACACTCACACATACATTAACACATACAATAAAACATACACTTACACATACAATCAAACATACACTCACACATACATTCACACATACATTCACACATACAATCACACATACACTCACACATACACTCACACATACACTTACACATACACTCACACATACACTTACACATACACTTACACATACACACACATACACTCACACATACACTTACACATACATTCACACATACACTCACGCATACACTCACGCATACACTTACACATACAATCAAACGTACACTCACACATACATTCACACATACACTGTCGCATACACTCACGGATACACTTACACATACAATCAAACATACACTCACACATACAATCAAACATACACTCACACATACATTCACACATACATTCACACATACACTCATGCATACTCTTACACATACAATCAAACATACACTCACACATACAATCAAACATACACTCACACATACACTCACACATACATTCACACATACACTCACACATACACTCACACATACATTCACACGTACACTCACACATACACTCACACAAACATTAACACATACAATCAAACATTCACTCACACATACATTCACACATACACTCACACATACACTCACACATACACTCACACATACATTCACACATACACTCACATATACACTCACACATACACTCACACATACACTCACACATACACTCACACATACTCTCACGCATACACTCACACATACACTCACACATACACTCAAACATACACTCACACATACATTCACACATACACTCACAAATACACTCACGCATACACTTAGACATACAATCAAACATACACTCACACATACAATCAAACATACACTCACACATACAATACACATACACTCACACATACACTCACAAATACATTCACACATACACTCACACATACACTCACACATACATTCACACATACACTCACACATACACTCACGCTTACACTTACACATACATTAACACATACAATCAAACATACACTCACACATACATTCACACATACACTCACACATACACTCACACATACACTTACACATACACTTACACATACATTAACACATACAATCAAACATACACTCACACATACACTCACACATACACTCACGCATACACTTACACATACACACACACGTACACTCACACATTAACTCACACATACACACACACGTACACTCACAAACACACTCACACATACATTCACACATACACTCACACATACACTCACACATACACACACACGTACACTCACACACACACTCACACATACATTCACACATACACTCACTTATACAATCAACATACACTCACACATACACTCACACATACACTTACACATACACTTACACATACAATCAAACATACACTCACACATACACTCACACATACACTTACACATACACTTAAACATACACTTACACATACAATCAAACATACACTCACACATACACTCACACATACACTTACACATACACTTAAACATACAATCAAACATACACTCACACATACACTCACACATACACACACACGTACACTCACACATACACTCACACATATACTCACACATACACTCACACATACATTCACACATACACTCACACATACACTCACGCATACACTTACACATACATTAACACGTACACTCAGACATACACTCACACATACACTCACACATACACGTACACTCACACATACACTCACACATACACACACACGTACACTCACACATACACTCACACATACACACACACGTACACTCACACATACACTCACACATACACACACACGTAAACTCACACATACACTCACACATACACTTACACATACACACACACGTACACTCACACATACACTCACACATACTTACACACGTACACTCACACACACACTCACACATACATTCACACATACCTTCACACATACACACACACGTACACTCATACACACACTCACACATACATTCACACATACACTCACACATACACTCGCACATACACTCACACATACATTCACACATACACTCACACATACACTCACACATACACACACACGTACATTCACACATACACTCACACATACACTCAAACATACACTCACACATACACTCACACATACACTCACACATACATTCACACATACACTCACACATACACACACACGTACACTCACACACACACTTACACATACATTCACACATACACTCACACATACACTCACACATACACACATACGTACACTCACACACACACTCACACATACACACACACGTACACTCACACACACACTCACACATACACTCACACATACACACACACGTACACTCACACACACACTCACACATACACTCACACATACACTCACACATACACTCACACATACACACAAACATACACTCACACATACACTCACACATACACACACGTACACTCACACACACACTCACACATACACTCACACATACACACAGGCGGCATAATTCAACTCATAGAGCGGCATGTATATGGCGACTCCCAAAGTTTCAATTGTTATATTTTAATCCTGTAACATTTGCTGTTTTTAGAGCATTTTCGAAAAAAATGCTCTATTGTTTTATCTACTAAAGCTTGTTACTTTGACTTTTGTGTGACTATTTCTACATTTTTTTAAACTAAGTCTTGTTACATTGACTTTAGTGTGACCATTTCTACATTTTTTAAAACTAAGTCTTGTTACATTGACTTTGGTGTGACTATTTCTACATTTTTTTCTACTTTATAAAAAATCGTAATGCTGCCCCGAAGTACTTTATTCGTGGACGCACCTGCAATATAATACATCTTGAATGGTGTTGGTCCATTTTTTAAATGTCTTGTTGTTGACTTGGGCATAATAGACCAAGTTTGTGAGCTCTGACATCTTATTCTGCATAAAAGCTTGTATCTGGATGTGAGAGACTGCGTGAAATGGTAGCATTTTGCTAGGAGCAGCTTGATCAGTGGAAGTGTTTGGAGCCGCACTGGTCCCGCGGGCTTTCTTCTTGTCAGGTGTCAATATTTATTCTTCGTTTAAGTAAATATATATTCAAAATAATAGTTGTATTCAAACCTTCATTCAAATATGATAATGCATCTTTGTTTGATTGTTCATCTACTCACTTACCCCCGTCACTACTATCGGAGTATGATCCAGCGACTCCCATCGGAGTATGAGCCACTAACAACTGTTCTCCGGCGACTCCTATCGGAGCATGAGCCACTAACAACAGTTCTCCGGCGACTCCTATCGGAGTATGAGCCACTAACAACAGTTCTCCGGCGACTCCTATCGGAGTATGAGCCACTAACAACAGTTCTCCGGCGACTCCTATCATGAGCCATCCATTCTAGCGGCTGAACTTCAAGACGGCCTCAAGTACTGAATAAGGAGGAGCTCTGCGCGTGGGGCTAGCAACCCGACTCGGTAAACATTTAAAAAAATCTTTGCTACAGAAACACTAACTACAGAGAAAACGGTTAATCTGAACAGAACATCATTTTTACTTTTTCATTGCTATCTTTTTTACTGTTGACGTTTTTAATGTTGACATTTTTTTTTACTAGTTCTTTTTGTTCCATCCAACTTTCTTTTTCAGACAGTTTTGTATGCTTTTGATAAATTTTATTTTTACTGTTGACATCATTACCGTTACTTTTGTTCTTGTTGACATCACTACCGTTACTTTAGTTCTTGTTAACATCATTACCGTTATTTTTGTTCTTGTTGACATCATTACCGTTACTTTAGTTCTTGTTAACATTATTACCGTTACTTTTGTTCTTGTTGACATTATTACCGTTATTTTTGTTCTTGTTGACATCATTACCGTTACTTTAGTTCTTGTTGACATCATTACCGTTACTTTAGTTCTTGTTGAAATTATTACCGTTATTTTTGTTCTTGTTGACATCATTACCGTTACTTTTGTTCTTGTTGACATCATTACCGTTACTTTTGTTCTTGTTGACATCATTACCGTTACTTTAGTTCTTGTTGAAATTATTACCATTATTTTTGTTCTTGTTGACATCATTACCGTTACTTTTGTTCTTGTTGACATCATTACCGTTACTTTTGTTCTTGTTGACATCATTACCGTTACTTTTGTTCTTGTTGACATCATTACCGTTACTTTTGTTCTTGTTGACATCTTACCGTTACTTTTGTTCTTGTTGACATCATTACCATTACTTTTGTTCTTGTTGACATCATTACCGTTACTTTTGTTCTTGTTGACATCATTACCGTTACTTTTGTTCTTGGACATCATTACCGTTATTTTTGTTCTTGTTGACATCATTACCGTTACTTTAGTTCTTGTTGACATTATTACCGTTACTTTAGTTCTTGTTGACATCATTACCGTTACTTTTGTTCTTGTTGACATCATTACCGTTACTTTTGTTCTTGTTGACATCATTACCGTTACTTTAGTTCTAGTTGACATCATTACCGTTACTTTTGTTCTTGTCGACATCATTACCGTTACTTTTGTTCTTGGACATCATTACCGTTACTTTTGTTCTTGTTGACATCATTACCGTTACTTTAGTTCTTGTTGACATTATTACCGTTATTTTTGTTCTTGTTGACATTATTACCGTTACGTTAGTTCTTGTTGACATCATTACCGTTACTTTTTATTCTTGTTGACATTATTACCGTTATTTTTGTACTTGTTGACATCATTACCGTTACTTTTGTTCTTGTTGACATCATTACCGTTACTTTAGTTCTAGTTAACATTATTACCGTTACTTTAGTTCTTGTTGACATCATTACCGTAACTTTAGTTCTAGTTAACATTATTACCGTTACTTTAGTTCTTATTGACATTATTACCGTTACTTTAGTTCTTGCTGACATCATTACCGTTACTTTAGTTCTAGTTGACATCATTACCGCCACCCTACTGCCACTGTCACTGCACATTTTTCTTAAAAACTGAAATGTTTACTAGCGGTTCATCCTTGGTGTTTGTTATTCGTGTAGCTTACGAGAGCACTTCGTGTACAGAATACATATTTTAAGTAACACTAAATGAGTTTTTATTTAAGCTAAACGATGATTCATTAAAACAGGGCATCGTAATGAACAGATTGAATAGCGTGCATGTTTTCAGCCATTAAAATGTAATTCAAATTTCAAATCCACGATCACCTGTTATTATTATTGAGTGTTCAAAACAAAAACAATGCTAAGTGGGTCAAAAATGCAGTGTTTCGTTTGTAAGGCAATAAACACATAATGTTTTTTCGATTGTAAGGCAATAAACACATGATGTTTTTCGTTTGTAAGGCAATAAACACATAACGTTTTTCGTTTGTAAGGCAATAAACACATAATGTTGTTCGTTTGTAAGGCAATAAACACATAATGTTTTTCGTTTGTAAGGCAATAAACACATAATGTTTTTCGTTTGTAAGGCAATAAACACATAATGTTTTTCGTTTGTAAGGCAATAAACACATAATGTTTTTCGTTTGTAAGGCAATAAACACATAATGTTTTTCGTTTGTAAGGCAATAAACAAATGATGTTTTTCGATTGTAAGGAAATAAACACATAATGTTTTTCGATTGTAAGGAAATAAACACATAATGTTTTTCGTTTGTAAGGCAATAAACAAATGATGTTTTTCGATTGTAAGGCAATAAACAAATGATGTTTTTCGATTGTAAGGAAATAAACACATAACGTTTTTCGATTGTAAGGAAATAAACAAATAATGTTTTTTCGATTGTAAGGCAATAAACACATGATGTTTTTCGTTTGTAAGGCAATAAACACATAACGTTTTTCGTTTGTAAGGCAATAAACACATAATGTTTTTCGTTTGTAAGGCAATAAACACATAATGTTTTTCGTTTGTAAGGCAATAAACACATAATGTTTTTCGTTTGTAAGGCAATAAACACATAATGTTTTTCGTTTGTAAGGCAATAAACACATAATGTTTTTCGTTTGTAAGGCAATAAACACATAATGTTTTTCGTTTGTAAGGCAATAAACACATAATGTTTTTCGTTTGTAAGGCAATAAACAAATGTTTTTCGATTGTAAGGAAATAAACACATAATGTTTTTTGATTGTAAGGAAATAAACACATAATGTTTTTCGTTTGTAAGGCAATAAACACATAATGTTTTTCGTTTGTAAGGCAATAAACAAATGATGTTTTTCGATTGTAAGGAAATAAACACATAATGTTTTTCGATTGTAAGGAAATAAACACATAATGTTTTTCGTTTGTAAGGCAATAAACAAATGATGTTTTTCGATTGTAAGGCAATAAACAAATGATGTTTTTCGATTGTAAGGAAATAAACACATAACGTTTTTCGATTGTAAGGAAATAAACAAATAATGTTTTTTCGATTGTAAGGCAATAAACACATGATGTTTTTCGTTTGTAAGGCAATAAACACATAACGTTTTTCGTTTGTAAGGCAATAAACACATAATGTTGTTCGTTTGTAAGGCAATAAACACATAATGTTTTTCGTTTGTAAGGCAATAAACACATAATGTTTTTCGTTTGTAAGGCAATAAACACATAATGTTTTTCGTTTGTAAGGCAATAAACACATAATGTTTTTCGTTTGTAAGGCAATAAACACATAATGTTTTTCGTTTGTAAGGCAATAAACAAATGTTTTTCGATTGTAAGGAAATAAACACATAATGTTTTTTGATTGTAAGGAAATAAACACATAATGTTTTTCGTTTGTAAGGCAATAAACACATAATGTTTTTCGTTTGTAAGGCAATAAACAAATGACGTTTTTCGATTGTAAGGAAATAAACACATAATGTTTTTCGATTGTAAGGAAATAAACACATAATGTTTTTCGATTGTAAGGCAATAAACACATAATGTTTTTTGATTGTAAGGCAATAAACACATAATGTTTTTCGTTTGTAAGGCAATAAACACATAATGTTTTTCGTTTGTAAGGCAATAAACACATTATGTTTTTCGTTTGTAAGGCAATAAACAAATGATGTTTTTCGATTGTAAGGAAATAAACACATAATGTTTTTCGATTGTAAGGCAATAAACACATAATGTTTTTCGATTGTAAGGCAATAACAGATACTGGATTTAGTTTGAATATCAATAACGCATACTGTTTTTTGTTTGTTTGTTTATTTAATCGCTAATGTATACTAATAATAACAAAATGACAATATTATAAAAACTAGGAGGTTTTTTTGGCGGATCAAATAGATTAATTTATAATTAATTAGAAAAATTGTCTAATTACCGCACACTTGCTGGAATCTATTTTTCTTAATTGTTCCAGTATGCATTATAAAGTTTGTTTTCATGCCGCTGTGCTACTTAATCAATCTGTAAGCGAATTTCCCTTTTTGAGTAAATCTATGAAAAGTTCACCACCTCATAATTATAGACTGTATATATTCTTCTGGTCGGCATTTTAAAGCTGATCCCCAGGGGATGTTAGGTGTCGTTAGAGAATGAGATGATCAAATTACACACCATAGAACGTATAGTGTTAATTCCCCTTCAAATATATAGTAGTAGTATCACAGATATCACGATGGGACGGGTGGTCCTGTGGCATAGCTCTCGACTGTCGACCTGAGGGTTCCGGGTTTGATTTCCAATTAGAAATAACAGAAATTTTCAGTTCAAGATGAATGACCCGTGGTTCCTACATAGTATTTGCACTATCAGATTGGGTGGGTTCAAAGTAGGGTACTACAAAACACTGTTCCGTGGTGATTATTTTTTTTATTATTTCTATCGTCATAAGTACGGTACGTTGAGGGGCTGTGGGGAAGGAGGGCGGAATGGGATGAGGGCGGCGGGAGGAGGGCGGAATGGGAGGGGCGGAGTGGGAGGAGGGTGGAGTGGGAGGAGGGCGGAATGGGAGGAGGGCGGAATGGAAGGGGCGGAGTGTGAAGAGGGTTGAGTGGGAGTAGGGTGGAGTTGGGGGAGGCCGAATGGGAGGCGGGCGGAATGGGAGGAGGGCGGCGGGAAGAGGGCGGAATGGGAGGGGCGGAGTGGGAGGGAGGGTGGAGTGGGAGTAGGGTGGAGTGGGAGGAGTGGGAGGAGGGCGGAATGGGAGGAGGGTGGAGTGGGAGTGGGAGGAGGGTGGAGTGGGAGTAGGGTGGAGTGGGAGGAGGGCGGAATGGGAGGGGTGGAGTGGGGGGCGGAATGGGAGGTGGGAGGAGGGTGGAGTGGGAGTAGAGTGGAGTGGGAGGAGGGTGGAGTGGGAGGAGTGGGAGGAGGGCGGAATGGGAGGAGGGTGGAGTGGGAGTGGGAGGAGGGTGGAGTGGGAGTAGGGTGGAGTGGGAGGAGGGCGGAATGGGAGGGGTGGAGTGGGGGGCGGAATGGGAGGTGGGAGGAGGGTGGAGTGGGAGTAGAGTGGAGTGGGAGGAGTGGGAGGAGGGTGGAGTGGGGGCGGAATGGGAGGAGGGCGGAATGGGAGGAGGGCGGAGTGGGAGGAGGGTGGAGTGGGAGGAGGGTGAAGTGGGAGGAGGGCGGAATGGGAGAAGGCGGAGGGGCTGCGTGTTAAATTCCACTAACTGTCGTCATAAATATGAGTAAAGGAAACATTTATTTCCGGATCGCAGTCCTTCTGAACCTAAAAATTAGGTTACCAACACAACAATCTGTGTTATTGTGCTAGGCATACAATTTTCTGGCGCAGAACAGTCTTTGACCTCGTCACGTTTGGATTACATAGGTCACGGTGAGGCCGTGCATCTTATACTTATGTTGAATACGTCAAAGGTTCAAATCCTCCAGGGATTCACAGTTCCCTGTAAGAATGTGATCTGTTAGAAAAATGGACACATGGGTATCAAATGTTCATTTATCACTCTCAGAGAGAGGGGGCTAAAAATAGGTCTGAGCTATGAGCGACGGTGTCATTGTGACATCTGAAGTTGAGCACTTGTCGAGTGTGTCTGGTCATCTATCTATCTATCTATCTATCTATCTATCTATCTATCTATCTATCTATCTATCTATCTATCTATCTATCTATCTATCTATCTATCTATCTATCTATCTATCTATCTATCTATCTATCTATCTATCTATCTATCTATCTATCTAATCTATCTATCTATCTATCTATCTATCTATCATCTATCTATCTATCTATCTATCTATCTATCTATCTATCTGTTGTCAGTCTGTCTTTCTGTCTGTTTACTTCTCTATCTGTTTCTATTAATATCATTATTACTTTTCGTCTCTTTGTCAACGCCTATAGCAATCTCTCTCTCTCTCTCTCTCTCTCCCCCGCTCTCTCTCCCCTCCTTTCTCTCTGTAATAGTATGCAGATTAGCTTGTTAAATAAATTCGATTAAAATGGTCCACAAAGCAACCAGTTCAGTTTACTTATCGGGTAAAACTTTTATTTTTTTAACCCCTCGGCATGCTGGCTTGTAGGACAAGTTTTATTATTACAGGCTGTAACAAGCACACTTTTCTGGAAACAGTGATCACTTGATACATTGTGTTCACATTGAGGTAACATTGAGTAAACATTAAGTTAACATTGAGTAACATTGAAAAAAAACATTCAGATGGAGAAAAGAAATTAAGAAATGTCACCAATTTTCCTTTATTTTCATGGGAGACGATGGTCGTGCGGTGAAACGCTAAACTGTTTACCTGAGAGTATCGGGTTCGATCTTCGATGAGAACCAAGGTAATTATTCAGGTCATGGTTAAACTTCGCTCCATGGTCACTGCGCAATGACCATAGAGGGGTAGAAGATGGGAACTAAGAAGATCCGTTCCATATTGGGTTATAGGATATCCTTACATTACAGGGACTTCACAGATAAACATCACATAGCCTACTTACAGTGAATTCAAAGATAAACATCACATACTTACAGGAACTTCACAGATAAACAAGCAATTTAAGTCTTTTCCGTTTCGGACAAAGGACATTTTAGAGCATTTTCGGTTACGCCGGACTAAATCCGTATTTTTACTTCCGGGTTACAGCCATAAATATTGCTCCACGCGCATGGATTTTGATAAATTTAGAGAGGGAAGTAATCATGTTGAATAACTATTACAAAAATAATGATAACGCCCCTTTGATTAGCTTTTATTATTTATATTTAAAATATAAGCAAAAACGGTACATAAGAAACTCTTATCTTTTGGCCCTGAGAGGTCAGATCGCGAAATGGACTTTTGGTGTACACTTGGCAGGCCAAGACCTACAAAATGATATATACATCATGGGTCTAGGACTTATGGTTGCTGAGATATAGGGTGCTCCTTTGTTAATATAGCTTATATAGTAAAAACGGTACTTAAAACGCCCCCTTTTTCGGCCCTCAGAGGTCCTATCGCGAAATGAACTTTTGCTGCACACATGGCAGGCCAAGATCTACAAAATGATATATACATCATGGGTCTAGGACTTATGGTTGTTGAGATATAGGGTGATGACGGACAGACAGACAGACAGACAAAACGGGGACAATAGAGTATTTTTTTCGAAAATGCTCTAAAAACTATACAGTTCCTATGAGAATCAAAGAAAATGTTTTGACTCTTTTAGGAAACGGTCATTTTTCATCTCACCCAAAGACCTCGGGGGGAAAGGGGCATGTGTTTCCTGATCTGTAGTTACACTTTTGTCCTAGTATAAACCTTTAAGGTCATTGTTCACTCAGACACGTCGGGGAATACTTTTAGTCATTAAGTCTTGGTCAGGTTATGTAATATTTCTGTTCCAGTGAATAATACATATGTCCTCTGGTCTTTGTTGTATGTTCTCTTGTCTGTGTAGTGTCTGCTCATCTGGGCAGCATCACAGGGAGATAATTACGGTTAATACAAAGACAGCTTTCTATCTGACGCCGGAAAGAATGGTCTGACTAAAAAAAAAAGGAGAGAGAAATAAAAATGTTTGTACTCAGAGTGTCTAGTCTAGATTCTGGTTGAAGTATCAGAGTGACGTTTTCTTTAATGAAACTAGACTGCTAGTGACTTCAACGAGAGTTTGTAGAGCTTGACTTCAACATATAGACACGATGGTCTTACCTTTTGTTTTTAATTTCTGAGTGATTTGTGTTTTTTATTTAGTGGTTGAGGGTGGGAAGAGAGAGAGAAAGAGAAAGAGAGAGAGAGAGAGAAAGAGAGAGAGAGAGAGTGAGAGAGATAGAGAGACACATATAGAGAAAGACACAACACACACACACAGAGATAGAGAGACATATAGTGAGAGAGATATGGAGACAGTGAGAGACAGAGAGAGACAGAGAGAGAGACATAGAGAGAGACAGACAGATAAAAAGACAAAGAGAAAAAGAGACATATATATATATATATATATATATATATATATATATATATTCCATGAGTGCTGCATTCTGGTGTTTCATTTGTAATGAACCGCTATTGTGTGATATGTTTGTATATTCTGTTTCTGTGTTTTTAGAGCATTTTCGAAAAAAAATGCTCTATTGTCCCCGTTTTGTCTGTCTGTCTGTCTGTCTGTCTGTCATCACCCTAGATCTCAACAACCATAAGTCCTAGACCCATGATGTATATATCATTTTGTAGGTCTTGGCCTGCCAAGAAATGACTTTTTTTCCATTTCGCGATCTAACCTCTGAGGGCCGTAAAAGGGGGCTTAGTACCGTTTTTTACTATATAAGCTATATTAATAAAGGAGCGCCTATATCTCAGCAACTATAAGTCCTAGACCCATGATGTATATATCATTTTGTAGGTCTTGGCCTGCCATGTGTACATCAAAAGTTCATTTCGCGATAGGACCTCTGAGGGCTGGGCTTCAGGGCTCCTAAGAGGCTTATATATTATATATACACCTTGTACGTTCAATAACCCATTTATTTGGTGCGAAATACTGCAGCACGTAGTTTCACCAAGATTTATTAAGAAACTCATCAAATGAAATAGTAAGCTTGTGTTCTGAGTTTAATTGAAAGTATCAGAGCTACGCAACAATTGACGGAGTTTTCGTACGATTAAATGACTATAATTTCGAATGTTTTCAATTATGAGTCCTATTTCAGTAACCACAAACCACTTGTAGTTAGATTTAAGAGACAATATATTTTTTTTCAAATATAAAGAAACGTCTTTATAATTTTTTTTTTACAGATATATGCATTACACAATTGAATTTATAAACATTTCCAAAATTTACAAATATTTACTGAAAGCTAACAAACGTACTGATACATAACACGAAAATGCGCTAACACGTCCTGTGTCCAGAATGGAACAGGCTTAATTGCTTGTTTATGTATTTGTTGTATTGAATATCTCTGTTTAATTGTTGTTATTGTTTTTTTTAATAAAAAGGTAGACATTAACACATTGAATATATAATTTTCTATACAGTCAGAAGCATTAGATCTAACACAAATATTGATCATTTCGGACAGATACAAACATTGACAACAAAAAATAAATAAATACATTTTGAACGAATGATATAAGTCGCGGTAGTTTTAATAAAACAATTTTACCAGAATCTCGTTTTTACATAGAAAAAATAAAAAATAAATATAAAATGCTGATAAAATATGTTGAATTAAAATAAGAACTTCTTGAATGTTAATAGGAACATGATTATCTCTACACGTTAGATTTAACTAAGTCAGAATTCATTACACATAGTCTAGCAGAGATGATTCTGTAACTACCTATCTATTAGGTTATCTATTAGGTTATCTATTAGGTTATCTATTAGGTTATCTGCGTGGCTGCCTGTATATGTATCTGTAATTGTGTCAACC
>JAGDYQ010000210.1:1481515-1604646 GCA_021962125.1 Bulinus truncatus
GTTGTGTCCTATGTTTCGCCTGTGTCCTATGTTGTGTCCTATGTTGTGTCCTATGTTTTGCCTGTGTCCTATGTTGTGTCCTATGTTTTGCCTGTTCCACATGTTGTGTCCTATGCCGTGTCCTATGTTTCGTCTGTGTTCTACGTTGTGTCCTATGTTGTGTCCTATGTTTTGCCTGTGTCCTATGTTTCGTCTGTGTTCTATGTTGTGTCCTATGTTGTGTCCTATGTTTTACCAGTGCCCTTTGTTGTGTCCTTTGTTTTGCCTGTTTCCTATGTTGTGTCCTATGCCGTGTCCTATGTTTCGTCCCTGTGTTGTATGCCGTGTTTGAAGGCTCTCTGCTCTGACATTTATGAGGAAACTAAATATTTCTGTACCGGCGGAAACAAAAAATCAATGAATTTCTGGCCAGAACAAACTAATCAAGGATCGTATTTTTCCCCTTTATTTATTTCGCGCTGTATATGATAAAACTTATATACTGGAATATCAGGAAATCTTATCAGAAAGCCACGTGACTTAGTCATGTCAATGTTAATTGTTAATCTATTATAATCTTATAGTCCAATATTATTTAACTAGTGGAAAAGCCTGCTGAAGCTGGCTGAACAAAATCCGCCAGAATTGATAACAAAGAAAATATACGAAATACTGCAATAGAAAAGAACATGTGGCCTTTATTGCCATGAACAGAATACGATATGAACAGAAATAACAAAGAAATGTATGAAATACTGTAATATAAAATAACATTTGGCTTTTATTGCCATGAACACAATACGATATGAAAACTACCTGCTAGGGAGACAAAACGGGTTAGACGATTATGTATTTAAGGAAGGATAATTTATTTATACACCTAAGGACATCCAAGAGACACAGCCACAGAAAAATAATTTTATGTTTTTTTTTAATCTAATGTTCATTTATGACAAGTACATTACTGGATGTGTTTAACGGATTGCTAGAAGCCCCATCCCCCATCCATTAAATATATATTCTTAATTAATGTGTGTGTGCTTTAATGAATGTTATTGGATGGCTAGGTGACGCTTGCAGTGGGGGGGGGGGGGGGTTAACTGGTTAATGCATGTTATTGGATGGTTTGAGCCGTAGACGTTGAAACACAAGGGAAGTTTATTGTAAGGTTTGAGCCGTAGACGTGGAAACACAAGGAAAGTTCATTGTAAGGTTTGAGCCGTAGACGTTGAAACACAAGGGAAGTTTATTGTAAGGTTTGAGCCGTAGACGTGGAAACACAAGGGAAGTTTATTGTAAGGTTTGAGCCGTAGACGTGGAAACACAAGGAAAGTTCATTGTAAGGTTTGAGCCGTAGACGTGGAAACACAAGGAAAGTTCATTGTAAGGTTTGAGCCGTAGATGTGGAAACACAAGGAAAGTTCATTGTAAGGTTTGAGCCGTAGATGTGGAAACACAAGGAAAGTTCATTGTAAGGTTTGAGCCGTAGACGTGGAAACACAAGGGAAGTTTATTGTAAGGTTTGAGCCGTAGACGTGGAAACACAAGGAAAGTTCATTGTAAGGTGTGAGCCGTAGACGTGGAAACACAAGGAAAGTTCATTGTAAGGTTTGAGCCGTAGACGTGGAAACACAAGGAAAGTTCATTGTAAGGTTTGAGCCGTAGACGTTGAAACACAAGGGAAGTTTATTGTAAGGTTTGAGCCGTAGACGTGGAAACACAAGGAAAGTTCATTGTAAGGTTTGAGCCGTAGATGTGGAAACACAAGGAAAGTTCATTGTAAGGTTTGAGCTGTAGACGTGGAAACACAAGGAAAGTTCATTGTAAGGTTTGAGCCGTAGACGTTGAAACACAAGGAAAGTTCATTGTAAGGTTTGAGCCGTAGATGTGGAAACACAAGGAAAGTTCATTGTAAGCATTGAGCCGTAGATGTGGAAACACAAGGAAAGTTCATTGTAAGGTTTGAGCCGTGGATGGAAGATTTGGGTAAATTTTTTGCAGTCTATTTTTTTACCTTTTTCTTTAATTATGCATCTATAACATTTAGTTCCGATGTCATTAATTGGAGAAGATATTGCCGTCATTCAGAACTGGGTTAAGCCCATCACGTGATTAAAATCTTACTTAAAATAAAAAAAAGTAACTGATTAGAAGATTTGAAAAAAAAAATAGCCTCATTAGAATCGTTATCATAAAAACATTTTTGTTTATAAAAAGGAAATCGTTACTGTAGTGCTGAGAGATTCTTGTTCCTGAGAACTGTTACTCAATGATTTTTGCAAGTTTTTTTTATCTTCGTTTTACTGTGTCTGGTATTGAAAGTGGATTCAGTTGTCGAATGTTCGTTCTTCTTTCCCCCCCACTCCATCTGTCCAGCATTAATCCCAGTGTTAACCACCACTACCCTAATCACGTCCGACATGATAATTGATGGGTCACACCAAGACACAATCCTAGACTCACTCCAAGACTAATTCCAAGGCTGAGGGCTTGGCTGAGCAGTGACGGATTGGGCACGCTTTTCACCCCCCCCACCCACCCCCTTTTAATTCACAGACTTCAAGCGAGGTGAAAATTTCACTAACATGACTTATGTGTCCCCACTCATTCATCCGTTTAACTGAAACCTGCGCATGAAATGACGTCATTTGTTTTTCCCCATACTCATGACGTCATAAGTCTCTTATACTCTCATCCATCAGTTTTATTGAAACTTGTGCAGGGAATGACGTCATATGTCTCACATACTCAGTATTGTTTCATTGATTATATTTATATAAAATATAAATTCCACATTCATATATTTACTCCTGTCGTATCGAAACTTTCCTTTACACATCATTCACAGTTAAATTTATATATATATATATATATATATATATATATATATATATATATACTTTTTGTATTTTCGGAAAGTTTTTGGGGCTAAAATAAACAAGACTATCATTAAACCAAATTACATTCATCTAAATATTGTTGGCTCTTACCCCCTCCCCCCCACCTACCAACAAGAACCAAACATCCTATATTGCAAATACAGTATCCATTATCTTTCTTTATATCTGTCTGTCTGTCTGCCATTCGATTTGTTGTCTGTCTCTATGTCACTCTCATTGTTCATATTTCAGTGACTTTCCTCTTGTATTTTACTTTTACGCTTTCAACATTTCAGTATAAAACATACCATACATAATGCACTTGTCTTTATTTTGGTATACACAGTTATTACTTAACAGAAGCGACTAGCCCACTGTGTGTAGGACTTTTTGGTAATTGAACTATTTACTACAGTATAAATAAACCTCAACAGATGAAACACAATCCTCCCCTTTGGCCATAAACTGTTATTGCTTTAGCGAAACGAAATTGACTTTGGGTTAAATTCTACATTCTACATACCCCCCACCCCGCCGCTTCCCTTGAATCGCCATAGCCTTGACCCTAATCCTAACCATGACCTCCTTGCCTTTAAAAGAAAACACATATCTTCATCATTATTATTTTTTTTTTCGTTTCGAAAGTTACTTTGCGAAAAAAAAAATTTTCTAAGCCCTTAAAAAAAATCTAGACGGGGTAAAATAAATAAAAAAAAATAATAATAAATAAATACACCATGATTTAGTGATGTCTAAAATAGAATTCCGCCTTTAGCTGTCAGATAGTCTGACTTGTCCCCAAAACTTTCCCATTCACTTGATTCCAGGGGGGGGGGCTGCTGGATCACATTCACAGATCTCAGACCAATTGAATCCACTAGTAGGCTACTAATTGGGGAGACTTGATTGGTTGTTTTTTTTTTTAAATATGTTTTTTTGTTTGTTACTGAAATTTTTTTTATCTCAAACTACGTGACGTTTTAGAACTCAGCGTCCGGACTTCTTTGATATTTTATAAACGAAAAACTCTACTAAAATATTTTTTTATGATATTATACTCCGGGTATCAACTGATAAATAAGATTTTTTTTTTCAAATACCTAATAAGTTGAATGTAAAGGAATGACTTTCTAAATCAGGGGTAGACAAATCTGGGTGTGTTCTTAAATTTGACAGAAGGGTCAAACCAAGAGCATCAGTGTGGATTGATTGCATGAACTTATTAGCATATTATTACACATCAATAGCGGACGCTACTGTGTGTTAACGGGAGGGGAGGGGGGGAGAGAATGGTAGCGCTTGCTGGATCAAAACGAGGCTGTGCTTGACCGATAGGCCATTCTTTGCCCAAGTATGTTCAAAATATGACTTATCAGTGCTCGCTTTTAAAAGGCAGACTAATTCTGTTGAAATTAAAATAAAAAAAAAAAAGAAAATTTCACAAAATTTTACTTACGTTATTTATTTTTATTTAACGGCCATGTAGGACCAGGTGAGTAAAAACAAAGGTGACTAGGACAATTCAAAGGCTTCTGCAACTTATTTCAGGTATGTGCATTCATTGTAAGCTGGGTCTCAGCGAGGATCGAACCCTAGACGTTGAGGTTGATAGTTGGGTCTACACCCCAACACCATCCGCTCCCTAATTGTGTAGTTAGATTGGTATAATTGCCTGTTTAACAAGTAGCAAGAGATTGTTTATCGCTTCAGCTAGTTCTTCAGGCTAACTACTAACATTTTATTGCACCAGCTGCATTTTTTGAATTGTCGAACAGTCTAAAGCTTATTCATGAAGATTCTATTATCCTGCATTGACAGCAATTATTATTGTTCGGGTAGATAATTAGGTCTTAACCGTTATTTTATTGGTTTCTTAACCTCTTATAAATAGAGCAGTTTTGTCGAACTTTGAGTTTATAATAGCAACATGTTGCTAGATTCCCCTTAGGTATATCTACCCATTATCCTTTATTCTAACCAACTACGCTCGACCATCTTTGCTTGAAGTGTGTTGGAGACGTTTCATTTCCTGTCTTGTATGACGTCACATCCGTGCACCAGTCTATATTTAGAAGTTGTGTCTTTGAACTGTGGCAAAAAGATAGGAGTGGGGAGAGGAGCTATGTCTCTTCTTCGCTGGAACTTGAAAGAGAAATATAAAAAAGTAAAATCTAGATTATTTTTCTTGTTTTAACGTCCTTAAACAAAGACAATACTGTGTCCTTGCCTACCGTTTTATTTTGTCTGATACTTTTGCCAGAAATATACGACAGACAAGTCAGAAATTGGTTGCTGTTTTTGAGCCTGACAAATCATATCTAGAATTCGACCATCAAGGGAACAAATATTTGATTTTGAAAAAAAGATATTTTAACCATTGTTAAAACAGCCTAGGCTGTAATTCACTATGTAAATGACATAATTTGTAATTATTAAGGCAACCCCAGGCCTACATTTTTAAAGCGAGTAATCGAAATTTTTCAATTAACAATAGAACCTTCTATCTGTTTCATCATACAGAGCCGTTATTAGGCAGAGATTTTCGGAGACCTGTTAATGACCCACGACAAAAGTAATCGTACTTTTGTTAGGATCAGATTTAGTAGGAATCACTACCTGAACTGATACCTTTCAAAATGGCTGCTCAAGACAATAAATGGGTAAACTTACACCTTGAATAGCTCCTTACAAATGTAAACAACCGCTGTACGTTAACCTTCACCTTTTTAAAATTTAGTTTATTTAGAAAAGTTCATATCTGAGTGTCAGTGACATAGAAACACATATATTTCAACCTTAAGCTGTGTAAGTAGCGAATTAAGGTCAACCGGGGCCCCGTGCGCAAGAAAATATGAGACTCCCTTCTTTTAAAAAAAAGACTTCGAAGATTGACAAATTAAAGTTACAAGTATAAATAATGGGGGTTTGATAGAGGGGGCCCTTTAGAAGTCGGGCCACAGGGAGCGCGCCTGGTGCGCCCAACATAATTCCGCCTATTATCATTTAAGTGTGAAGTAAAAAAAACAACATCAAAAAAGACATTAAATAAACAAAACAAAACACACAAGTAAACAAAACAAAACACAAAAGTCAACAAAACAAAACACACAAGTAAACAAAACAAAACACACAAGTAAACAAAACAAAACACACAAGTAAACAAAACAAAACACACACGTAAACAAAACAAACACACAAGTAAACAAAACAAACACACAAGTAAATAAAACAAACACACAAGTAAACAAAACAAACACATAAGTAAACAAAACAAACACATAAGTAAACAAAACAAACACACAAGTAAGCAAAACAAAACACACAAGTAAACAAAACAAACACACAAGTAAACAAACAAACACATCAGTAAACAAAACAAACACATAAGCAAACAAAACAAACACACAAGTAAACAAAACAAACACACAAGAAAACAAAACAAACACATAAGTAAACAAAACAAACACACAAGTAAACAAAACAAACACACAAGTAAACAAAACAAAACACATAAGTAAACAAAACAAACACACTAGTAAACAAACAAACACATCAGTAAACAAAACAAACACAAAAGTAAACAAAACAAACACATAAGTAAACAAAACAAACACACAAGTAATGTTTCAAAAACAAACACACAAGTAAACAAAACAAACATATAAGCAAACAAAGCAACGAAAACTGAAATGTGAATGAACTGTATTTGAGACACAAGTGTGGGCAATCACTGCCCCTTATAACGAACGGGTCACTTTTTTGTTGAAACATTTTTTTTTTTGTTTATGTATCGGGAGGAATGGGGTTCGGAGGGATTTCGGATAGCTAACGACGATGTTAGAATGTGATCAAGGGGCTGGGTGGGTGGAGTGGAGAGTGGAGAGGTAGGGTGGTCTTTCCTGATCAATAATGCAAATAACATTTCCAGTGGAGAGATGAGAATATTTACATGGTGGAGTATCGTGATACGGCGGCGGTTTCTCTCCAGGTCGCTCGGTCAGCGGCTATCTACGTCCAGACCCGTCGACTGAACGGTGTGTGTGTGTGTGTGTGTGCGGGGGTCGTCCTCCTCCTCAGATCCCACGTAATGTTTTTTTTTTTTGTTTAAAAAAAAAAAGAAAGAACCAGCTGTCAAGATGGGTTACATTGCATTCATTTACCTTGAATTTCTGGAGTCTTAACTAAAGCAAGACGAAGAATGAAACAGCTTGTGGCTATTTATAGAACATTTCAACAAAGACGACGTGAAAACAAAATTATTTTCAAAATAAATAAATAAATAACATTTGTAAACTAAATTTGTTTGGATGTTTTGTTTATAAATACAACAAAAGAATACTTTTTATGGGTTATGAGAGCCCCGGGTTCGATCTCCTGTGAGAACCAATACATTTTTTTCAGGACAAAGTGAAAGCTCTCTTCATGTCTCCCGTGGTGCCTGCATGGTTTTACTTTAAGGTATTTTACGACTATATCCTTAAGGAGATCGACGGGTTGCATGCTGTGGGTTTGAACCCCTGTCTATTCTTTTATCTTTGTCATTCTAAGTAAATCCGTGAACACACACACTGATATGTCTTAGTTTTTTTTCATGACTTTCATTGCACGATTCGGTTTAGTTTATTGATTTGATCCAACTTATATCGATTTAAAAAATAGATGGCATAATCATTGGTAATGAATTTATTCACGACAAAAAAAACAACAACTTTTTAAAGGCGTTCCGAAATCTGACAACCTGTTGTTGCCCAACATCCTGTATCTTTCTCTCTCTATTTTTCTATCTCTCACTCCTCTCTAGTATATGTTTCTATCTGGATCTCCACTCACATGTTAGTTACTTTTCTAACTGGTAAACGAATGCCTGTTTTTGTCCAGGGCCTAGGGCTGTGGCTTTAAATTGGCCTAATGGTTAATCCAACCCCTGACCCCAGTTTTAGGACAATGGGTATTGATCTGAAACAATGGAAATTTTATCTTAAATACTGATTTTTATATATTTAAACAAAATCTTAGATGTATTAAAGTATGCTTCGAAAGTCGCTTTTTTTCAAGTAGGCCTACGAGGTTATTTGTAATAAAAATAATTTTACTGGACAACTGAGTTTGAATTTCAAAAAAGACAAAACACAATAAGAAACCTACCGATCCCCCAACAAGGACAATAATTTACCCTGTATAACAATAATTTACCCGGTATAACAATAATTAACGTTCTTGTCTACATCGACATTCAAACTGTAAGAAAAAAAAAATATTGCATTCAAGGGTATAGTCTATGAGAAAAGTGTGAGTTAATATTAGATTGTGTTGGCGTAATTATCTGCCCTTGAATCCTGACGTCTGATATTGACTTTTTCTACTTTGTCAAGTCTCCGAGGTTCGTCCTATTGTTCTCTGTGATTTCATGCAATATGTGCAGCTGAAAAAAAACTACGTTGAATTTCTTGCACATATATAGCTAGCTACATTGGGATGGAGGAAGAGGGGGGAAAAACAATGACTAGCCGATTATCAGCTAGAGAGGCCAACCATCAAAGTTTTGTGGCTATTTTTGGTTCTTTGCTGACGCATTTCTAGAGATGAGAGTCTGGATTTGTAATTTATTATTATTTTTTTTTTTGCAAAATAAAATATATATAAAAAAAGATATGATTTCAACAGTCTTTTTTTTAAAGACATTTGCTCATTTCACCAGAGCAGGGAGGGAGAAAAACGACTAGCGGATGGATACGTGTGAACTAAGTTGTCGATTTTGAGAATTCATAGAACTACTTCGACATTTATTTAGTCTTCAGTCTTAACTGCTGTAAATTAAATACATACAACTCTTTAAGAGAAAGAATACTTTTAGAAGAAATGCAACTATTTTGTTTACATTAAATCGTAACGTGTTGTTCCTTTACTGTGATCTAGCTTGTTCTGAGTAATGAATGAATTCTTCGTTCCTGGCCTGTTTGTTGAGCTGTCATAGACTCACCTAAATTTCTAAGCGTAAACAGACGATGGTTCTCAGAAATCAAGAATGTTATCATGCTAGACGTGGTCTCTCGGAATGTAATTCACGCCGTGATCTCCGCTGAGAAGCGCCCTCACTGACTCAAAAAAAATAAGGGAATGGAAACATCAGATCCGACTTGGCCCTTTCCGAACTCCCCATTTGACTCCGACACAGGACTTTACTTTGCTGACGTCTTCTTGCCGTCTCGCAGGCAGGAGTCTAGAATTGACAAGTAAGAGACGTTTTTATTCCACTATATATTATTACGATCAGCCCCATAGCGTGCAAGGGGGGCCCGACCGCCTCCTTCATTTTGTCTGGCCCCCCACTGCTTGTTTGCTCTACTTAGTAACATTTATTCCCCCCCCCCGCTGTAGAATGCCCGGCCCCTGCTCTAGAATGCCCGGCCCCTGCTGTAGAATGCCCGGCCCCTGCTCTAGAATGCCCGGCCCCTGCCGTAGAATGCCTGGCCCCTGCTGTAGAATGCCCGGCCCCTGCTGTAGAATGCCCGGCCCCTGCTGTAGAATGCCTGGCCCCTGCTGTAGAATGCCCGGCCCCTGCTGTAGAATGCCCGGCCCCTGCAGTAGAATTTTCACGCTACGGGGGTGATTACGATGAATGTCGATTGAGGCAACAGACGTGTTGTTATTGTTTCAAGCTATGGATATATAATGTTCGATGCCTCTGGGGCCCATCTAAGCTGTGGAGGCCCAAGGTAGCCTCTATCCATAAGAACTTCTGTGGATAAAAAATGTGCTACCTTCGTTTGTCTTGATGGACCGATAGAAAAACATTTGATTGTTAGAATGCCATGTCTCACTATAAACAAAAAAAATTGATTATAAAATTAAGACACACAATTTAGTTTCAAAGACCCCAATGCACCTGTTCATGTCAGCAGAATAAAGATATTTTCAAATGAACTCTCGTTTGATTTACTGACAAACAAAGAGGAAATCACTATTTGATACATTTGTGTTTCCCATGGAAGCTTGACATCATAATTTAACGGTACTTCGGAATTTTCTTTTTTTTTTGCCTTCCTACCTACTTTTTTACACACCTACCAACATGCTTACAATCCTAACACCTCACCCATCTTCTACTACCTACCCACCCATCTACTACCTACCCACCCATCTACTACCTACCCACCCATCTACTACCTACACACCCATCTACTACCTACCCACCCATCTACTACCTACTCACCCATCTACTACCTACCCACCCATCTACTACCTACCCACCCATCTACTACTTACCCACCAATCTACTACCCACCCAACTACTCCCTACCCACCCATCTACTACCTACGCACCCATCTACTACCTACCTACCCAACTACTACCTACCCACCCATCTACTACCTACCATCTACTACCTACCCACCCATCTACTACCTACCCACCCAACTACTACCTACCCATCTACTATCTACCCACCCATCTACTACCTACCCATCTACTACTTACCCACCCATCTACTACCTACCTACCCAACTACTACCTACCCACCCATCTACTACCTACCCATCTACTACCTACCCACCCATCTACTACCTACCCACCCATCTACTACCTACCCACCCATCTACTACCTACCTACCCACTCATCTACTACCTACCATCTACTACCTACCCACCCATCTACTACCTACCATCTACTACCTACCCACCCATCTACTACCTACCCATCTACTATCTACCCACCCATCTACTACCTACCCATCTACTACTTACGCACCCAACTACTACCTACCCACCCATCTACTACCTACCCATCTACTACTTACCCACCCATCTACTATCTACCCACCCATCTACTACCTACCCACCCATCTACTACCTACACACCCATCTACTACCTACACACCCATCTACTACCTACCCACCCATCTACTACCTACCCATCTACTACTTACCCACCCATCTACTACCTACCCACCCATCTACTACTTATTCACCAATCTACTACCTACCTTTCTACTACCTACCTATCTACTACCTACCCATCTACTATCTACCCAACCATCTACTACCTACCCATCTACTACTTACCTACCCATCTACTACCTACCCACCCATCTACTACCCACCCATCTACTACCTACCCACCCATCTACTACCTACCCATCTACTACCTACCCACCCATCTACTACCTACCCACCCAACTACTACCTACCCACCCATCTACTACCTACCATCTACTACCTACCCACCCATCTACTACCTACCCATCTACTACCTACCTACCCATCTACTACCTACCCACCCAACTACTACCTACCCACCCATCTACTACCTACCCATCTACTACCTACCCACCCATCTACTACCTACCCACCCATCTACTACCTACCCACCCATCTACTACCTACCCACCCATCTACTACCTACCTACTCAACTACTACCTACCCACCCATCTACTACCTACCATCTACTACCTACCCACCCATCTACTACCTACCAACTTCTACCTACCCACCCATCTACTACCTACCCATCTACTACTTACCCAACCATCTACTACCTACCCACCCATCTACTACCTACCTATCTACTACCTACCCACCCATCTACTACCTACCCACCCATCTACTACCCACCCACTACCCACCCATCTACTACCCACCCACTACCCACCCATCTACTACCTACCCACCCATCTACTACCTACCCATCTACTACCCACCCACTGACCACCCACCTACTACCCACCCATCTACTACCTACCCATCTACTACCTACCCACCCACTACCCACCCATCTACTACCTACCCATCTCAAAAAAAGTCATTAATAATGTTCAAAAAAATGCCGCCATAAAAAAGTAATAGCCAATCTCACACGATATTTGATGGTCACGTGATTAATGAAACAACCAATAGAGCCGACGTTGCGTGATGTACGGCTGGAACCTATAGAGACAGACATGAAGTTTGAAAAAAAAATGCGATGAACGAATTGGTCAAGTAGAACTGAATAGACAAGTACATAGCTCATGTATCAGACGACTTAGTGCGGTAAGGTTACAGGCCAATGTTGCTAACCTCTTTGGGCGGGGAAGGGTGCAATTTAATGTGAAATGAGGGCGAGTGGTGTGAAATGGGCGGGAGGGGGTGTGTGATTGGTGTGTATTATATTGATACAAAATAATTTCAATTGCATATAAGTAATAAAAACAAGCAATTTAAGTCTTTTCCGTTTCGGACAAAGGACATTTTAGAGCATTTTCGGTTACGCCGGACGAAATCCATATTTTTTTTTCCGGGTGACAGCCATAGATTTTGCTGAATTTTGATAAATAGAGAGGGAAGTAATCATGTTGAATAACTGTTACAAAAATGAAAAATGATTACGCCCTTTTGATTAGCTTTTATTATTTATATTTAAAATATAAGCAAAAACGGTACTTAAAACGCCCCCTTTTTCGACCCTCAGAGGTCAGATCGCGAAATGGAAAAAAGCTATTTCTTGGCAGGCCAAGACCTACAAAATGATATATACATCATGGGTCTAGGACTTATGCCTGTTGAGATCTAGGGTGATGACGGACAGACAGACAGACAGACAAAATGGGGACAATAGAGCATTTTTTTTTCGAAAATGCTCTAAAAATTAGACAAAAGAATTGTATACATAGAATTAGATCATCGAACTGAGGGGAGTAAGTTCAAAACCAATCTATCTATCTATCTATCTATCTATCTATCTATCTATCTATCTATCTATCTATCTATCTATCTATCTATCTATCTATCTATCTATCTATCTATCTATCTATCTATCTATCTATCTATCTATCTATCTATCTATCTATTTATCTATCTATCTATCTATCTATCTATCTATCTATCTATCTATCTATCTATCTATCTATCTATCTATCTATCTATCTATCTATCTATCTATCTATCTATCTATCTATCTATCTATCATTATATCATTATATATATATATATATATATATATATATATATATATATATCTCAATATATCCGTCTATGTGTCTGCCTACCTGTCTATATATATATATATATATATATATATATATATATATATATATATATATATCTCAATATATCCGTCTATGTGTCTGCCTACCTGTCTATCTTTCACACCTCCACTAATACCATCACACAGTGAGCAGGAAACTTTCCTCTGCCTGTCTTTGTTGCTAATTAAAAATGAGTTATAAATAGCCACTCGCTCCAGACCCCCATTCACTGTCAAAAACGATTTAAGTCAACACAAAATCTCTCATCCCCGCCCATTCGCTTCAAATAACCCGTGAGACCTTAAACACAACACCAAACACAACACCAAACACAACACCACGTTCAATACTATAAACATTTTACACCCTGCGGGCCACAAGTAGTCTACTAAATGAATGTAAGGGTCAGAGTCCTAGAGCAGATAAATGGAAAGTTTATTTCAGCTATCTACTATCTACGTCAAATGTCAACATTAATGTCGGAGAGGGGAGAGAAGCGCTAGTCGGATTTAACTTCGTAACGGCCCTTACTTTGTTTATTAATGCAACAGTCAGTTATTAAAGGAAACATATCAATTAATTTTTTTTTAAATGGTCGTTGTAAACAATTTAAAAAAAAATATATTTTCAAAGATATTTTCAATAAGGTATCCTCAATTATTTAGTCTACTGTTAAGGTAGAAAGGGCCAGAAAATCTCAATGCTGGATAATCTCAATGCTGGATAATCTCAATCTCAATACTGGATAATCTCAATCTCAATGCTGGATAATCTCAATCTCAATGCTGGATAATCTAAATCTCAATGCTGGATAATCTCAATGCTGGATAATCTCAATCTCAATGCTGGATAATCTCAATGCTGGATAATCTCATATACTTTATACAGAAAAATGTCCCACCCCTGTCTTACCACAGAATATAATAGTTTATTAGAATGCGCATCGTCGGTTTGAATTGGTTTTTCAGAAATCCGTCATATTTGTGTTATTGTTCATGGTCTATAAATATTTAGGGGATACACTTTTTAAAATGGCAAAACAACAAACAAATGGAGACAATTTTTAAAGCCGTTTTTAGAACCGCTAAAGAGATTTATTTATGATATGTGTACCAACACAAAATTAAACCCATCTCTTGTAGCTAAAAACTCTAATTTTATCACGGATAAATATTTTTAGAGCATTTTCGAAAAAAAATGCTCTATTGTCCCCGTTTTGTCTGTCTGTCTGTCTGTCTGTCTGTCTGTCATCACCCTAGATCTCAATAACCATAAGTCCTAGACCCATGATGTATATATCATTTTGTAGGTCTTGGCCTGCCAAGAAATAGCTTTTTTCCATTTCGCGATCTGACCTCTCAGGGCCGTAAAAGGGGCCTTAGTACCGTTTTTTACTATATAAGCTATATTAATAAAGGAACGCTATATCTCAGCAACTATAAGTTCTAGACCCATGATGTATATATCATTTTGTAGGTCTTGGCCTACCAAGAAATGACTTTTTTTCATTTTGCGATCTGACCTCTCAGGGCCGTAAAAGGGGCCTTATAAAGTGCTGTTTTTTACTATATAAGCTATATTAATAATGGGCCGCCCTATATCTCAGCAACCATAAGTCCTAGACCCATGATGTATATATCATTGTGTAGGTCTTGGCCTGCCAAGTGTACATCAAAAGTCCATTTCGCGATTTGACCTCTCAGGGCCAAAATATAAGAGATTGTTATGTACCGTTTTGCTTATATTTTAAATATAAATAATAAAAGCTAATCAAAGGGGCGTAATCATTATTTATTTTTATAACAGTTATTCAACATGACTTACTTGTCCTTTTAATATCTTTTTTCAGATATATGCATTACACAATTGAATTTATAAACATTTCCAAAATTTACAAATATTTACTGAAAGATAACAAACGTACTGAAAATGCGCTAACACGTCCTGTGTCCAGAATGGAACAGGCTTAATTGCTTGTTTTAACTCACCGGATAATAATAAAAAAAGTCCTCAAATTTATTTTTATTTTGAAAAAAGCTCCATGAAAAGAAAAGAAAAATCTCTGTTATAAATTACATTCTTTTCCATTTATAACTAGGCCAATCTACATGACATTATTTGCAGTAAAAAAAAATATATTAAACATTGTGACTATTTTCAGCGCTTTGTAAAAAAAAAAAAATAGAGCAGAGAAAAACAAACATAATCATTGGCTGTCTGGCGGTTATGTCATATTGACCTATGGCAAGCAGGATCCTTGACCAGTTACATTTTTGTGCCCCCATAATAGCTTTCATTGGTTAACAAAATACAATCATAGCATATTATGGCTGATCCTTGCTTCCTGTTAGCAACAAAATATATCAGACTATTCCATCTCTATTTTAAAGTTTTTGTTTCTTTAGGGTTCGTTATAAAACAAATGAATTCTATTTTCTTCTTTGTTTTGCCAAGTTTTTGAAATATTAACATTTGTTGACAGATCATTAGCGCATTCGAAAAAAAGGGGAATTTTTTGTAATCATTTCCAGTTTAGCTACAAATTAATCGGGCTAATCGGGACTTGTTTCCATAAGGGACATAATCTATTACGTAAGGGCAGCATGACTATAAACTATTGCTGTCGATGTAAACTGACGACATTTACCTCCCTTTACATTCTCGTACTTGGCTGTTTCAACCAGCCCACATCATCTCCGATCGTTATGTTGCGCATGCGCAAAAAGGTACGTAAAAAAAAACAACATAACATGTGGAAAGAAATCGGACAATGATGAGACGAAAGAGGAGAAAGAGGGGCGGGGTTAGGGTGGGATTTTTTTAAATTTTCGTACATAACACTAGTGAGAATAAGTTATGCTGATTATATCTGAATTTTATAGTTGGCAGCAGGATTTAATGTAGGGAGGACATATTACTTTTTTTTTCAAACTTCATCAGCCACGCCCACATCTTCCACGTGAAGTATGTCTAATTATAGACCGGAAATGATTATTTACACTTCCATTACGTTCTGACACTTTCTTCCCTCAGACAGAAGACACAAAAAAAAATCCTCTTTTTGATCTGTTGATGCAATGATATTTCATTTCCGATGTTATATGGATAAAAAAAATAAATAAATATATATATATATAGAGAGATACATTATCGAAAGACTAGTAGTTGCCCGTTGCATTCGCAACTAAAAAATATGTCAAAGCAGTTACAACAACTAAATCAGTTAATGATCCATTTATGCAGTTAACATCTCATAGCAATTTATTTGGATTTTTATATTAGACTATGTGGAATGAGCTTGGTTGCTCTTTTTCCGAATGTGTACGTGGCATTGCGAATTTTGCTTACACTCCCGATAACAGTGGCGAGTGCAGAGAGAAGCTTTTCGTAGCTCAAACTCATAAAAACACATCTTCGTTCTACCATGTCTCGGGATCGTTTGGTTGGTTTAGCTACAAAATCTATAGAGAAAACGATTGCAGAAGATTTGGATCTGACCGAGGTAACTGAAGAGTTTGCCTCTGCCTAAGCTAGACAAGCATATTTTTCTTGAATTCTCTTCAATCTTTTTAATGCTTAATAAACATGACCTTTCATTTTTTTTTATTTTTCATTACTTTTTTAACTTAGCAAAAAAAATTCCTAAAATCCACTACGTATACTTAAAACTCTTTAAAACTTGTATAAAGTTGCCAAATTTTAAACATTGTTATGAAGAATGAAGACCAGAAATAAAACAATAAATATATCATATTGTTATTTTCATAATTTGGACTTACTTTAAAATAAATAGCATTTATAGAGTTTTCTTAGAAAAATGAAACTAAAAAGGGCGGCATTTTTGTCCTGGCCTATATCACAAAAATGTCTAAGGCCGGCACTGACCAAAACTTTCCGCTGCGCTATTTCTCACGTGAGATTTTTCTAAGCGCGAAAAACCCTCGCTACACCTAGGCGAAGCGAAAGTAGGCATCAGCCGACTGGATATAATGATTTTTTTAATTTTCATTTTTTTGGTTTGAAGACGTCGACAGACATTTTCTTATTATTATACATTTTCTACAGTTATTGTATTTTACAAGTAAAAAGTGAAAAAAAAAACCCTTACTTTTTGGTATAATCTGATATAAGACTTACATTTATATATATAATTAATGTTTCTATATATAAATGTAAGTCTTATTTGTTAATTTTAACACATTTATATCAATTTTAACCTTAATTTTCATTTGAGTCGATGTTTCTAAGCAGCCATTTTGGATTGTTTACACTCGCGAAACGCGAAAAAATTCTGCAAGATGCGATGCCGCGAAATTTCTCTGCACCGCCGCGGTAATTCTCCTCGGTTTGAGCGTCTCCATATAAATACATTGCCGCGAGAGAGGGGTGAGTTTCGCGAGCTACCTGTATTCGCTTTGGTTTGTGGATGCCTTTATATGTCAGGGAGCCTCGGGCGAGAGCATGATGCCATTCAATCCGCCACTGCCTGGATCTCCGAAAAGGTCCAAGAGAACCCTGGTGTTAAGGGCTCTTTCTATATACTTCATATATGTTACGGGCCCTTTGGTTATGTTATGAGTTGTGCGTTTTAATTTAAACGTAGAGATGTCAATTTAGCTTAATGTCTGTCTGTTTCACTCTTATTTGCTCACTCCTTTGTCACAACTCAAAAACCAATCAAACTCGATGCGTTGTTAGTACAACGATTTATTTACATAACTGTACATCAGAATACAACAAGTCCATAAATAAATACACTTCAATAATTCACTCTGCCTCAACTCTGACTAACTAAAAGATCGCTTAACTATTCTCGACGCTCTCGTAACTATCTATAAACGTCTCTTCACTAAGACTTCTCCTTAACTAAAAACTCTCGTCAATAGATCTATGTCTCTTCTCTTAAACTCCTCATAACTTCTCCTTATGACTCGTAACGATCTCTCTTCTCTAACTAACTAATGTTCGAATCCAGACGTATTTATACCCTAACGTCCGTGCCCTAATAAACCCTACATACGTCACAGTCTCTTCAGTATTGTCCTAACTATCTAATCTTTCTAGGATAGTCACCTGGTCGTCATTGTTAACCCTAATAGCCTCTCCGACGTCGCCTCCCGGTCTTCACACCTTTGCTGTCTACTATTCTAATTTTTCCTCACCTGGTCCTAAGTCCTCTGTCACCTTGACACTATTATTCGTATTAATCCCAATTCATGGATATCTATTATATTAAAACGTCGAAGGGGATAGTCTCAGTCTCTACGTCTACTCTAGCTCGTCACACCTGGCTTCAAGAATACATTGTTACAATGGTTGTGTGCGAATTTCACGTTTTTCACATCATCTTTACAATGGTTGTGTGCGAATTTCACGGTTTTCACATCATCTTCACAATGGTTGTGTCACAAGTTGTGCGCGAATTTCACGTTTTTCAAGTTTTAGCCCGTATATTGAGGTTTACAAATCCGCACAGAAGCATTTTTGGTTAAGTTCGTTTTTATTTGACCCTGTGTTTTTTGGTATATATTAGACAAAATATTATTATTCGCTGACTTGTTGATACACAACTCTATAAAGTATTTATCATATTGTTTTTTTTAATATCATTATTTCAAAAGCTATGAGATATAAACTGAAAAATAGCCCTTTATAAAAAAAAAACAGCAAATGTAAAAAGATTCATTGAAATTTAAGCTTCCTTTGAGTCTTGGGCCAGGATAATGGTTTTAAGATAAGACCTTCAAAGTTAGAAAAATCTGGCTACTGTTTTCCACAGTACGATTAAAATTTCCACTTCCATCTTCCTTGAAGGAATTTTAAAAAGGAAAAAAAAAACAAACACAACCTATTATAATTCCCCCCCCCCTCAAATCTGACCTTGACATTGCCTGAATCGATATGACAATGGCCCACGTGATAAATTACGTAAGGCGCGCGGGGAAGGGCGCGCCTAGTGCTGACAACGACCGTCAACCACTTGTTTGATTGGTGGAGAAAATTGTCTGGGATCACTTGTTGAAGCAGGATGGAGATGGTAGAATGAATGTATGGGGCTGTGGCGGGATGGGGGTCCTGGGGGTGGAGTGGGGGGGGTTGGGGGCTGTCGGGTAAATGTAGTGTGGGCTTGTTGTAAGGGTCTGGGTTTGTGGGGGGGGGGGGGATGCGCTCATTGTGAGGAGTTGGGTGTGCACAGGAGGTGTTTGAAATCAATTATCTCTACCTGTCATATCCGGTAGACTTTTAACGGCGGACGCTTTCGTCTCAGTTTTGTGTGTGCGTGTTTGTGTGTGTGTGTGTGTTTAAGTGTATATGTGAGTATATTTGTGTGTATGTGTGTATACGAGGGCAGCGTGTGTGTATATGTGAGTATAATTGTGTATATGTGTGTATATGTTGGCACGTGTGCGTGTTTACGGTGTACATTTTGTGCGTTATATATGTTCTGCCCATATGTGCATGTGTATGTTTACGTGTGTAAACGATAGATGATAAACAGAAAGAGACGGATAGAGCAGAACTATACATATAAATAAAAATCCCAATGCGACAAACACAAAAAATTAAGATGTTATGCAAAGAATTAAGGTCAGAGGTTAACTGGGTCTCCTGTCCCTGGTATATCAATATTTAACCGAAATGTATTTTACAGTTAATGATGAACAGTTTTTTCACTTAATTCTTTGATGTCGTTTTTTTGAAACGTTTCCTTTTTCATTTTGTTTTCTGTTTATTTTCAGATTTTCTGTAAAAAATTTAATAGAATATCGAAAGGAAAAAGAATTTTTTTTTATTATTGTTTTGTCAGGTTGAGTTCTATGCAAAGATTTCCATAATGTTAGCTGTTGAATTTTTCTTTTTTTCTATCTAGGGAATTCATTTCATTCCATAGAAATTTATAAAGCGATGTGTTTTTAAGCTTTGTACGCAGTGTCAGATTAAGGCCCTTGCATGCCCTTAAAACTGAATAACTATGGCGAGGCATTTTATCAAATCGTCAGTTTCAAAATCGATTTTATGTCTCCACATTTTTATAGACAAAATATAGACATCAAGCAGGTCTTTATTTATCTTTTTTGTTGTTGTTGTTGTTTAAAAAATATTCTTTTACGTTCAGGACGATTGCTTTTATATTTTTGTTGTGAACTGAACTTATGGCCAACGTATATATATATATGAGACATATCATTTAGACAAGAAAATTAAAGGGTATTTAACTATAGCCTGCGCCGCCTCGTCTCTCCCCCCCCCCCTCTCCCCCCCCCCCCCAGCACCAGATGTATATTTTTTTGTTTTCGGGGCTAGGGTTAGGGTTAGGAATAGGGTTAGGCGCAATATCTATAGCCGGACCCCGACAAAATAAATCGGAGTCCGGCTATCGCGCATGGGCACATTACAGCAGTAAAAAATAAAGTCCGTCTAGAGCGCTAGAGAGCATGCGCATATGTAGTTGGACCCCGGAAAAAAATAATACAGAGTCCCATTGTTTGGAACCGTAGCCACTGTGATATTGTTATGCAAAAAGTATTTTAAGCCATACTCGTCTAAACCAAGAAATGTAATAGGCTAGTATAACTTACTGTAAGCCGACTATAACAATTTAGCGAAACGGATTTGTTGAATGAGATTTGCATTGCATTTTCAGGTTATCTTTTTGTACTTTTTCCGACCTCTAAATTTTGGAGTAGTGCTGTTTGAAGTAAGATTACTTGGAGTCACCCTGTCCCAGTGATGTATTGGTCAAATAAGAAGTAAGGGAACGCAGAGTGGGAGCGAAAAAATGTGGGAGTTGTCGGGACATGAAAAAGTACTGGAACTTTTTCCGGTTCTGAAAAAAGGTAAGGGAACTTCGTTCCACCGCGTTCCCCTCCCAGTACAACACTGCCCTTTCCAGCTTACTTTTGTTACCTTCTCTTCCTTCCCCACATTCTATCAACTACAACTATTATTCTATTAACTCTCGACTTGACAAACAGTTGAACACGGATCAATATATTTTCACACTATGTAAACAACAGGAGAACAGGAGTGAGTTGACTTTCATACCGGCGGTATCTCTCCCGGCAGCCGGCCTCAAGTCAATAGATGACACTCAACTAGCAGACGTGCGGAGACATAGGGCAACTTGGCAAACATAGATGTCTGCTTTTTCGCATTCATTACCAGATTTTACAAGCTTTCACTTTTCAAATTTGTTGACCATGCAGCAAATACTCTTTTAAAGGGTCAAACTGACGGTATATCTAGCAAGGCGTTAAGTCTGGTAGTTGGAACATCATTTAGAAATTTGTTTGTTTATTTTTCTTGTCATAAAAAAAAAAATTATTTATTCGAATACATTGAATGAGTGGGTTTTAAACAGAGCCCGATGTCAAGGTCCAGGTAAAACTATCCGAAATGTTCGTTTATCTTTGGTAGCCAGAAAAATTTATAAATCATTTAACAGCTGTAGGATTTATGTTGTAGCATGAGTAAATTCGGGAGACGTGCGGTGTCGTGCGGTGTTGACCAGAGGGAATCTCGGTGAGAACCTTGGGGTTTGTTCTGGTCCTGGTGAAAGTCCCCAAGTCCATCCAGCTTTAAATGGGTAAGTAAAAGCGGCTGACCGTTGCGCTAACCACACAGCGCCTTCATATGCCGATGTTACTGAAACAGATCAATTCTACACTTCATCTGCCCCGATGAGCCCTTTCAGGCCTAAGGGAACTGTACTTTTTTATGGGTAAATTTAACATCTTACCAAAATGTATAGAGTTGTACACGAGTACGCACAAAGTTATACAAGTTAGGGCTCTTCCTTGTGAGATGTCAAGCTAGGTGGCTGCTAAGAGTGTCCTCTTTCGTGTCATTATTCCTCATGACCTGGAATATCTAACATGACTTAACAGTCGGCTAGCATTTATCCTCATGACCTGGAATATCTAACATGACTTAACACTCAGCTAGTTATCTCCTTTGTTAATAAAATATTCTGGGCCCAAGATGTGCTGGCGATGACCATGACAACGGTTTTTTTTTGGGGCTATCGTCCCCCCTAAGGTTACTTTTCCAAGGGGCCCCCCTCAACAAATGTATCTTCGTCTGGGGCACCAAATACGTAATAATTATTCCGATACCATCCAGAACGTCCGTCAAATTGCTCTCTCAACTCAGTTCATTGCTAAAAAAAAAAAAATCTATTCATATCTCCGAGTCCGGGCTCAAGTGTCCAAGTTGCCTCGTCCATCTCTGTCCAGCGTCCACTTTAGGAGGTCCTCCCTGTGCGCACTGACCGGCCTATCGTCCGGAATCAAATTTGACTGGTTTATATTGATTCGGGAACTCTTGTGAGAGGAAGGTGAAAGAAAAGAAAATGGCCCGGATTTAAGCAGCCTCGTCTCATTTACCTCTGTAAAACAAGGTCATGGTGACCTGTGACTTTTTATTTATTTTTTTTTGTTGGTTCCAACTGGGCGCCAGACACTTCCATTGGTACCTGAAGATTTATAACGCCAGTTGATCTCTCCTCATTCCCTACCCTTCCCCCTCCTCCACAGTTTCTTTTTTCTTATTACAAATGCATAAAATGTTTCTATCATATCAACAGTTTTTTCTTAGCTCATGGCTTTATACATCTATGTGTAACTGTTTTTTTTTAAATAAATGTCTATCATATTTTATATTTGTTTACTCTATTTATATAAATAGATATGAAACTATGGATTGGATAAGACACTAAAAAAATGACCCAAATGAGTGGACACCGTTTTGGTGTCAGATCAAGAGCTAAACATTTCATCCTTACATGAACAATAACTTAGAATGAAAATACATCTTAATACACAAAATCGTCTAGCGTGGCGTACGTACGAGCGAGCGTGTGTATAACTTCCGCGGCTAAAAATAGACTGGGGAATTCCAACATTTTTTTTTAGTCTCACTCAAGGGGAGTTAACTCTTGCTTGGCTAAAAATAATACTCGCCGGTCCGGGTACCGGGCCTTTGATCTAGTACAACATAAAGACTAAAAAACATAATAAAGTCATATCATATGTATAACGGACGATATGCAAAATAATGGCTTAAAGCCGAGGTTTCCAACTTTTTTCGCAACTGCAGCTCAAAAGGTTGCAAAAAATATGTCCCAACTTTTTTTCGTAACTGCAGCCCAAAATGTGCAAAAAATATGTCCCAACTTTTTTTCGCAACTGCAGCTCAAAAGGTTGCAAAAAAAATGTCCCAACTTTTTTTCGCAACTGCAGCCCAAAATGTGCAAAAAATATGTCCCAACTTTTTTCGTAACTGCAGCCCAAAATGTGCAAAAAATATGTCCCAACTTTTTTCGCAACTGCAGCCCAAAAGGGTGCAAAAAATATATATGTCCCTTACACACACGTTGTTCATATTCTTGGTTATTTTAAACCATTACGCTGCATACCCCTGAGTACCGCGGTGCTAGATCATTTTGTCCGTTATTACTCACGAGCCCAAAATACCATCGATCTCAAGGCTGGTTGAAAGCAAAGATCAGCAAGACAGATCTATATGGTTAGGTGTCTGTGGAAGACACGCTGCTAATCTAATGTAGATCAAGGTGAGAAGATAACATTGACACAACAATGGAACGGATAGTTGCCTTTCCATTGTTATCCTCCGTTGAGTTTTGAAAAAAAAAATTTTTGGCAAAAGAACTTTAGTTTGAAATTTTTAAGTAAAAAAACAAAGTAATAAAAAAATGACAATTTTCCGCTTAAATTAATTAAATTATGTCTTATTTATACAGGACAGTCTAAGCGTGTTTTCCGCGGGGTGGGGTGGAGGGGGGAGAAAAGGGGTGTATCCCAACTATGCTAATACAGTCGATTCCGCTTAATTGGGACACATCGGGACCGAGGCTTTTTGTCCCAATTAAGCGGCTGTCCCAATTAAACATACACATTTATTATTGGATTCTTGGTTTGGTTTCTTTGAGATTTGTCCCAAATAAGCGGCTGTCCCAATTAAGCGGTGTCCCAATTAAGCGGAATCCACTGTATATCAAATACATTTGGCTCATTTAGTATATATCCTTAGTCGCCCCAGGATACTCAAAATAATGCTGGGACGGCTATTTATATATTTTCTCTCTCTCTCTCTATCTCTCTCTCTCTCTTTTTAGAGCATTTTCGAAAAAAAAAATGCTCTATTGTCCCCGTTTTGTCTGTCTGTCTGTCTGTCTGTCATCACCCTAGATCTCAATAACCATAAGTCCTAGACCCATGATGTGTATATCATTTTGTAGGTCTTGGCCTGCCAAGAAATGACTTTTTTTCCATTTCGCGATCTGACCTCTCAGGGCCGTAAAAGGGGCCTTATAAAGTGCTGTTTTTTTACTATATAAGCTATATTAATAATGGACCGCCCTATATCTCAGCAACCATAAGTCCTAGACCCATGATGTATATATCATTGTGTAGGTCTTGGCCTGCCAAGTGTACATCAAAAGTCCATTTCGCGATTTGACCTCTCAAGGCCAAAATATAAGAGATTGTTATGTAAGGCTAGTAGACAGATATTGTATAGATTGGTAGACAGTAGGTAGGTGGGTGGGTCGGTATGTATGTAGTATGTGTATATATGTATATGAGATTGAGTCTACATATATATTTAAGTATGCATGTATAAATGTGCGTAGTTAGGTGTGTAGGTAGGTATAATGTATGTATGTGTGTATACACGCATGAATGTGTGTGTGTATAAATATGTTACGTTAACTTTGTACAGACATCCTGACAAAGGGTCCAGTTGAGAGGTATGCAGAGCGACCTAATCAGTTATATGAAATATGCTTAGCTGATTTTGTTGCCAACTGGACTGTCAAAGGAAACGGTGCAGTAGATCTTTTGCAAGAAGATGAGGAAGCAGAAGTTGTTCATGACCAAGAAGAAAATGTAGATCGAAGAAGAACAAGAAAGCTAAAACTTTCAGATATATGCATTATACAATTGAATTTATAAACATTTACAAAATTTACAAAAATATTTACTGAAAGATAGCATACGTACTGATACATAATACGAAAATGCTCTAACACGTCCTGTGTCCAGAATGGAACAGGCTTAATTGCTTGCTCTCTCTCTCACTTCTGTCTGCTGTATGTTTCGCCAAATTTCTCCGTCCATGGATTGATATTCTACTTTCGATATCGCCAAATTCTATGACTACACACTTTTTCCGCTCCCGACGGTCATTCAGTTAGCCTGTTAATCGGCCGGTCATTCAGTCAGTCGGCCTGTCATTCAGTCAGTCGGCCTGTCACTCAGCTGGCCTGTCACTCATTGAACATGTCAGTCAGCCTTCATTCAGTCGGCCTGTCACTCAGTCGGCCTGTCACTCAGCCTGTCAGTCGGTCTGTCACTGGCCGGTGACATTCCCCCTACCCCTATGAAATTCAGGTCACGTAGTATCTCCAAGGGTTGCTATTCTCTCTCCTGCTCACCTACGACCAGTTTGGGTCCCCCCCCCTCTGCTTCTGGGCGCCATGATCGGAAAAAACAACAACTTGACAACATCATGAGTGGACAAATAGATCAAGTCGTAACTTGATGTTTTGTTGTGTGTTTGTTGTATTGTTTATGTTGCTGGGGAAATGATTTTGTTTTAGTGTGAGCGATTTTTCTCCGACTTTGATAGAAAATGGTAAATGAATACTTCATATGACTGATTCGATTCATGAAATGTGAAGCCTCTTTGCATGAATAAACTAAATCATGTAAAAGGTCAACTTTTTCTTTTGTATTAATTACATTATGACTCTTTTTTTCCTCTGCCAGTCTTCTATTTTCTTCCTATTAGCCATCAAGTAATCATGCAAAGCACATATAAATACAAACCTCCCCCTCTCCTTTATACAACTTCCGGTTTATAATGGACCTTATACAGTGGGTATTCGGTTAACGAACTGTTCGGACAGCGAACAAATCGGACAACGAACACTTTCAGGAAAGATTTTTGTGTTCGGACAACGAACAAAATTCGGATAACGAACAAAAACTAATTCTAACGAAAACGTCTCGGCTCTCGAAACACCCGACATCAGTCCTCAATTAGTCCTGATAATGGATGTGCGCGTGCGCTGACACGTCATCATTCATACTACATAGCAGTGAGGCAGCACCATACGACGCGTAGGGTCGCACATCGTCAATAGTGTACCATACATGTGTAGTTGGTTTATGTCCTCGTGGTTTTCGTATGTGTTTCTCTAAACGCCTTATAAAAAAAACCCCTGAAAATTTGAAAATATTGTGGGACCTGAAAAGAGTGGAGTGTCAAAAACTGTGCTCACCATAAAAACCAAGCAAGAGATTATAACTAAAGTAGAGAGTGGACAAATAATGACAAATGTTACCAGGCAGTACGCTTGAACAGGTCTACTGTAGGCACAATCCTAGCTAAAAAAAGATATCATCAAGAAGACTCAAGCAGCTAAAGGAGTAACGAAAATTACACCTGAGAAGCAAAAAAAAAAGTGTCATCCATGATAAACTCGAGAGTTTGCTTTTAGTTTGGATAAATGAACGGGAGGTGAAAAGAGATGTAACTAGAATGGCCATCATTCAAGAGAAGGCTGGATAAATTTTTGAGAAATTGAAAGAACAAACTCCAGGCTCGTCCTCCGAAAATCTAGTATTCAAGGCTACCACTGGCTGGTTTAAAAAAACAAGCAATTAAGCCTGTTCCATTCTGGACACAGGACGTGTTAGCGCATTTTCAGTACGTTTGTTATCTTTCAGTAAATATTTGTAAATTTTGGAAATGTTTATAAAGTCAATTGTGTAATGCATATATCTGAAAAAAGATATTAAAAGGACAAGTAAGTCATGTTGAATAACAGTTACAAAAATAAATAATGATTACGCCCCTTTGATTAGCTTTTATTATTTATATTTAAAATATAAGCAAAACGGTACATAACAATCTCTTATATTTTGGCCCTGAGAGGTCAAATCACGAAATGGACTTTTGATGTACACTTGGCAGGCCAAGACCTACACAATGATATATACATCATGGGTCTAGGACTTATGGTTGCTGAGATATAGGGCGGTCCATTATTAATATAGCTTATATAGTAAAAAACAGCACTTTATAAGGCCCCTTTTATGGCCCTGAGAGGTCAGATCGCGAAATGGAAAAAAAGTCATTTCTTGGTAGGCCAAGACCTACAAAATGATATATACATCATGGGTCTAGGACTTATAGTTGCTGAGATATAGCGCTCCTTTATTAATATAGCTTATATAGTAAAAAACGGTACTAAGGCCCCTTTTACGGCCCTGAGAGGTCAGATCGCGAAATGGAAAAAAGCTATTTCTTGGCAGGCCAAGACCTACAAAATGATATATACATCATGGGTCTAGGACTTATGGTTATTGAGATCTAGGGTGATGACAGACAGACAGACAAAACGGGGACAATAGAGCATTTTTTTTCGAAAATGCTCTAAAAAATTAAAAGGAGATCTGGCATTAAACAAGCTGATGTAAGTAGGGTTGCTGATCTCCTCAACGACATTGCTATCAATCATTTCCTGAAAGTCCTGAAGGAGAGAGAAAAACAACCGACATTGGACATGTTCTTTAACGCCCAAAGAAAGGGAAAGAACTGATTAATAAGCAAGACCATATGTATGTATCATATTTGTAATAAATAAACTTACTAAGAAATTATTCTTTTACATGACAATTTTTTTTAATTTAGTTTTTAGGATATCCAGAACGAATTAATCGAATTTCCATTAACATATATGGTAAGTCAATGATCGGTTAACGAACGATTCGGATAGCGAACATAATTGTGGAACGGATTAAGTTCGTTAACCGAATACCCACTATATTTGCTTTACAATCTATAACAATGGGCCATAACTTTGTTTTACAATCTATAACAATGGGCCGTAACTTTGTTTTACAATACCCACTATATTTGCTTTACAATCTATAACAATGGGCCATAACTTTGTTTTACAATCTATAACAATGGGCCGTAACTTAGCTGTACGATCGATATAACATTGTAACCTGTCTGGGTAATGCACGTCTCCATACCGGACACACCTCACTCCAGTTGAGGGTTTTTGGTAGTCATGTTCCAGCCGTATAACAGAAAGTTCTTCTGTTTCATGTTACTGGATTAAAAAAAAATATCATCATCGATGTTTGCATTCAGCATAGGGAATCGTAGATTTTTTAACTCTATTCTAACCTATTCCCGTCAAAGTTATAAAATTATATTCTAACCTATTTTCTTGTTTAGTGAGTCATGTATTTTTCATGTTACTGAAAAATATGATTTTTTTTAAATCATTGTGAGCGATTTGCAACCGAGCGTGCACATACAATAAATTATATAAGAATAATATATATATGAAAGCGTTTTGGGTTCTGCGTTAAATCGAAAGTAAAGAATTAATACAATTGTATTCCAGTTTAAAATACAATTATGAAAAAATCGGATCTGCCCGAAACCAAAAAAATAACCTATCCTACCGATCAAGCATAAGGGGATATAACTCTATGCAAAGGTTTTTGCAGGCTACAGCTAGTATATACATAATATTTATGTCTAGATGGTCAAACTTGCTTATATCTTAGTTATAATAAGTATAACAATATGTGTATGATAAATTTAAAATATTTTTTTAATACATTTTTTTAAGTTTACTTCATCCTTTTGGTTTAGTTTTTAGGTCTCTGTGATAAACTGTGATATAATCTATACAACTAAAAGGTCAATAGTTCAGACATTAGATATTACCTGTCATTATTGCGATAAAGTTTCTCTATTCAGCTAAGCAGACATTGCTTAACAACGATGAAGATATTTTAGCTTTCATGAAATGACAACAATAACAATAATTTTAGAAAGTCACGATTTCATTCTTGCTGGTTTTTTTTTTTAAATGAAGTATACATAGTTGTAGCCTATATAATAGACATTCTATGGTCTAACAGTTTACACGTATCTTCAATAAGCTTTGAATATTTCTCTTCACAACCAGACAGTGATAATACCTTCTTTATGTCCGTTTATTTTCGCATCAAAGGGAAAGTAGTTAACCCCATCGCTGTTCGGTATGAGAGAGTTAATGGCTTTCCCGGTTAATTAGAAATGATAAATTTTTAAGAAAAATTCTTTTTCTATATCTTCCCGGATGACTTGTATTTTTAAATTTTATTTTGTTCCATTTATATTTTATGTTCACTTATTTTTACTAGTTCTGTCTTTATTTGATTATTTTATACGATATCTTGCCATGATTATTTTTCATTTGCCAGTTTTCCAAAAAAGTCTCCATTCATCATCGATTGTATCACATTTTTCATTACCAGTTCAAATAGTTTAAATCTTTTTACTGATTTTTTTTTTATTTCTGTGATATCGGTAAAACAAATGAAAGACAAAAAACCAGTGGGACTGGAAAAAAAAATCGTTTAGCTCTCATGTCTGAAGAATTTTCGAGCCCTGGTCCGGCTTAAACTTCCTGCTCCGGAGTCAGATAAAAATGTTCATAAACAAGTAGGTGCCCAGCCAACATTTACAAAAATAAAAATAAAGAAATACATTTTTTCAAATAAATTACAATTGATATGAACAAATAGTTTGTGTGCCGTTACTAATGAAATGATTAGAACGGACAATCCGATGTTTTTTTTACCGCCGTGAGGGGAGGCGATAACCCAAACATTTATTAATGATCTCCTAACTTTGTGGGGGGGGGGCATCGCTTTTGAAAATTTATACTTTTATTTGGCTTCATTATTAAAGGAAAGGAGCTGGGTGATCCCCTTATTTTCCGCAGCCCCAACGTCCGGGGCCACCATTGTCCGGGGCCACCATTGTCTGGGGGTCTCCATTGTCTGGGGTCTCCATTGTCTGGTGGGGTCTCCATTGTTTGGGGCCACCATTGTCTGGGGCCACCATTGTCTGGGGCTACCATTGTCTGAGGCCACCATTGTCTGGAGATTTCCATTGTCTGTGGCCACCATTGTCCGACCCACCAATTTCTGCGGCCAGCATTGTTCGGGGCTCCAATAATCATAGTTTATCAGGGGCCTAACAAGTCCATGCTTCTAATATAAATTTTCACTTCCCTGTTCATTTCACTTTATTGAAATAATTCTGGACTATGCAGCTAACTGTTGACCAATGCTTGGCTGGATATTTTAAAAGTGAAATATGAAGAAATTATCTTTTAATATCTTTTTTCTCTTTTTTAGATTCTCCGATACTTTGAAAAATTTCTATGGTTCAAAACGAATGGTTCAGTTTTTGAATGATTTCCGCCAAGAGTTAATCAATGATATTTGTAAAGCCTTAAATATCTAACTCCGACACAGTGTCAAGTAATTAAGTTTTAAAAGCATCCTTACGCCAATAATATCAGATAGACCAAAAATAAATGCAAAAGTTTAATTTAATTTACTTCCGAATCCATTTCATTATTTCTGGACTCGGCTCACTAGGGAACTTAATAAATAAATTGTTGATTAATTCCTGCGTCAAAGTTTCATAACTAAGTGATGTGCACCACTTTAAAAGAAGTTATTTTTTTTACATTAAACGACGGATCACACTGTTTATATCCTCAAATATTCTGGTGCTAGATTATCCAACCTGAAAGCAAAACCGATCAAAGAATTCATGGACCTTCAGCGAAATTTTGTCAGATTCCCAGATATTTTCTCAACCCGGAGTTTTTCAAGCACCCAAAATATTTATTCTACAGTAAAGGAAAGTTGCAAGGAAAAAATACAAATTTCACAGGCCCTTCAACATATTCACAGCACCACCTTTTTAATGGCGGCCGCAACAGCGGATATTGTTCAATGTCAAACATAGATATATAAGACTAGATCGCTTATGCTTATTTAATAGAGACCGAAAAAGTGTTGTATTCGAGACCCTTACTTTAAAAAGAGAAGAGTACAATTCTGTACAGTTCTTTATTTTTTACCGAAAAAGATTTCCTTCCTTTTAATTAAAAAAAAATCCCCATTCATGCTAGTGGTTGGCGCTTTTAAAATCAACTGATGTGTCCGAAAAAATTATATTTGACGGTTAGTAATATTATAATCAAACAACCGGGTACACAACACGAAGGCATTTTATTCAAAGTTAATTGAAAAAAAAAGTTTTTGAAAATTTGTCAAGGAAAACAATGCAAAATGTCTTCTGCTATTTATTTCGGTTACTTAAGGTTTCTATGCGTACTACGTCATCATAGTTGCAAAGAATTAGTAAAAATATATCAGTTATACAGAATTGTACTCTTCTCTTTTTAAAGTTATGGTCCGCACAATATATATCTATGCATAGCCCATAAGCGATCTAGTCTTATATATCTATGATGTCAACCATCCAATTAATTTTAGCGAAACAATCTTATTATAGTGTGACAGTGTAGAAATCTTCGTTCTATTAGTTAACACTTTGTTTTAATAGTTAAACTGTTCTAATAATTAGCATTACGTTCAAATAGTTTGCATTACGTTCTAATAGCACTTCGTTCTAATAGTTAGCACTACGTTGTAATAAGATACAAATTTAGAATGCAATTTGAGCAACGATCAAAACCTTTCTTGCAAAATTTAAATTAAGTTTTCTTTTAACCTAGTAGTCAACTGTTATTATATATATATATATATATGTAAAAGTATTTATTTAAAAAAAAAAACATTTTTATTATACTAACTAAAGCTTAACAAAAAAAAACTTAAACACCCAAACTGAATAGTGTTATCGTCATATTGACATCAAAGAAATTGGCCGTGCTGTCTACTTAAACATAACAGTTGTGTGTTCTGTTTTAATGTGTATGCGCACGCACAGCTTGGATGGAACACTGCAACCAAAATTTTACAGAAAACATCATGATCACTATTGAAAAGAAAAAAAAATGTAAGAGCGTATAAAAGATTTGACATTATATTCCGATAGTTTTAACAAATCGATCTTCGATGAGAATCAAGGGCATTTTCCAAGGTCCTGGTAAAAAGTGCTACCTGACTTTAGTTGGGGGGGGGGGTAGGGGCGGCTGGGGTTAGTTCTAAACACATCATCACTTTGTATTCTTTTAAAGAGGCCTTAGGGACAGATGAAGTGTGTGTGTGTGTGTGTGTGTGTGTGTGTGTGTGAAGTCCCTGTAAGGATGAGATGAAATCTCTTAGTTCTATAAACCACCAATGAAACTGTAAGGATGAGATGAAATCTCTTAGTTCTATAAACCACTAATGAAACTATTTTCATGGTGCCCTTCTTTCATTCCCACCATACCCGATAGTGCAATGGTCACGGGGGTGCCACAGGAGATATATAGCTGGAACTTTATCCACGATCTGAAATATCTATTGGTCCTCGCCTGTGATCGAACCAGGAACCTTCAGGTCGACAGTCGACCGCTCCACCACACGACCATCCGTCGTTAAGAATTCATCCGTGCCTGTAACGACGCCACACACGGGGACTGTGTGGCCTATACTGGGTGTGTGTGTGTGTGGGGGGGGGCTTTCGTCTCTCTACCCATTGCGCAGCTGGTCCCTTTTTCACGTCACAGAGGTCAACAGATGTATTGTTGTAACTGTACGAAGTTTGGGGTCATTAAGGTCACGTCAGAACTTGGGATAAAACAGGAGACGGCGCGTAATGAGGAAATAAAACACCACTCAGTACATAACTAAGACAGTCTTTATGAAACTGGATGTAAATGGCGGTAAAGTAATTCAGGAATAAAACAAAACAAAACAAACAAAACAAAAAACTAATTGTTAAATTTCTCGGTTAAAATTTCTGTCTGGCATTTATTTGTAAAGAGTGTAAAAAAAGTTTTAAAAAAAATGCACTCGGTGTTAAAAGTACTTTTGAATCGGTTTCCGAGATTGTAATGATATTGTCATAGTACTCAGTGTAAAAGTACTTTACCAGCGTAAGAATGTAAGAATGAAGAAGAGACCCAGTAGAAAAAAAATATCTGATTCTGTTCTTTTTTTGTCATCATCTCCAGATTCACCCCGCCCTTCATGCTGTTTACCCGACGGGTGACTTGATTTATGACTGTAGTCTTTCTAATTTCCTTTTGTCTAGTGCTAAAGGTCAGGACTGAAATTAAACAAAAAAAAACAAAAAGAATTATAACAATCGATTGCCTATTTTTAGGGTAACACGACATCACTAGTTTAACATTTGTGTTTAGTTGTTGATTGATTTTGTAATACACAAAGAACAAAATTCGAATACAAATTCATATTTGTAAATTATGTACAATGGTTTTTTTTTTCGTACCATGCAGAATAAGCTAAAAAGTAAGTCATAGTATCGATATCTCATATCAAGTGCACACTGGAAAATGGTAAGCGATGGACGTTTTCGTGGTACGATACTGGAAAAACTAAACGAATGTTGTGATATCGATACTTAATAAATACGCACATTATGTAACTGGTATACAATGGAGTTAATTTTTTTTTTTCATGTGCGATTCGAGACGAATCAAAAGTATGTCGCGATTACGATACCGAATGGATACTACCGAATCGGTTCGTACAATGGAATCGGGTTAACTTGTGTATGTGTATGTATGTGTGTGTGTGTATGTGTGTGTGTCAAGGAAATAGCAATAAAAGGTGAAGGATGTGGCTAAATGGACAATTTTCGTTGTCTGCTACATTGACATCTTTTTCTCTTGATGTCTGCTCTCTCTCTCTCTCTCTTTCTCTCTCTCTCTCTCTCTCTCTCTCTCTCTCTCTCTCTCTCTCTCTCTCTCTCTCTCACACACACACACACACACACACAAAGACACACTTGTTCTATATATGTGTGTGTGTGTCTGTCTGTTATTGCAGTAATCAATACTTGCCACGTGACTTCCATCCACCCAACCCGGGCTATTTGCTTGGCTAATAATTTATTGTTGGTTGTCCTCCCAGATCTGAGAAAATCTGGTTAAATAAACTAGATCCTGTAACTCATGATGGTAAAATTGAAAAAAAAAATTTTACCAGTATTTTACAATTTATTTTTAGAGAAGTGCCATTTCATTTACTTCCGTTATAATAAAGCATTATTTTATTTCATGTTTTTTTTAAATTTTGTTTTTGTTTTGAGCCTTTAACGTCGATTGTGTGTCTGTATGTGTGTGTGTGTCTGTGTTTGTGTTTGTCTGATAGTGTGTCTTTTGTGTGTGTGCGTGCCTGATTGTGTGTCATGTCTATTACTCAAAGTGTAAAACTTTTAACGTTTACATGATAACATCAAACACCCGAATTATTTTTCAAATTAGAATGACAAGTTAAAGATTTAAAAAAAACAGCAATTTTTTTTTGGACTTTTATATACTAGTCCCTTATTTTTAATCATAGGCTTTTATCAAAGTGACTCTTTCTGACGGAAGACGAATTCTGTGTTTTGAGAAATTTGGAAAATCAGTTATCACCAGCTTCTCTGGGACAGTCCGATTAAATTTTTTTTTTTTTTAAACGTGTGCATTCGCACTTAAAATGTTCATTTCAATTTATTAAATTCTTTTGGATCCCGGGTCTCATTAGTTTTGGTAATAATGTTTTAATAAAGAGGGGAAATTGGTGAAATTAATTATGGCGTGTGAAGTTTAGCACGGGTTGGTGAATATTTAGACTACGCAATTTAAAATGTTGTTTGTTGATTTTACCATCAAAAGAAATCAAAATTTTTTTTACAATGTTGTATAGGATGTTACAAAGTATAGGATGTTACAAAGTATAGGATGTTACAAAGTATAGGATGTTACAAATTATAGGATGTTACAAAGTATAGGATGTTACAAAGTATAGGATGTTACAAAGTATAGGATGTTACGAATTATAGGATGTTACAAAGTATAGGATGTTACAAAGTATAGGATGTTACAAAGTATAGGAAAATATAAAACAGCAGATTTTTTATTAGTCTGTCACACTTTATGACTTTTATTATAATGTCTTAGATCAAAAAAATATTTATATAAATTATATTGTCTGACCAAAGCGTGAGAGCCCATTTGTATCAATTATTTCATTTATTTTGCACACCCTGCTTTTAATTAGTCAATTTAAAAAAAAAATATTTGTAGTGGATCTAAGCAATTATAATAAATTTTTTTTTTTTTTAATTTTGAGTACTTTTTGAGTCAAAAAGTGTATATTTTGTTTTTTGTTTGTAAAGTTAATATAAAAATTGTTTATATAGTGTGGTATGAACACAGAAATCATTATAGGTATATTCCTTTTGATGCACACACACACACACACACACACACACAAAAGTAAATAAATAAATACAAAAAGTAAAGAACAGCTAAAAAAGATACTTGAAACGTGATTTAAATTCTTTCAAATGAAATAAAACCAGAGAATCATGTCAACAATCATTTACACTTCTGCGTTTTACGCTCAACTTTACATTTACAAAAAACACAGATTTCTTATTTATTTCTTTTCTTTTTTTTCAAATCTTTCAAGTAACATATACGATTGATGGAAGCGTGTTTTTTTTTTTGCTATTAGGACAAGAGTTATTTCTCTTTATTGTGTTTAATCTCGGCAGTTATCCCCCATTGATCCAAATGCTAGCCACGTCACAACTTCCGCCTGGTAATTTAGTTCTGCTTCATAAAAGACGATTATACATAGAAAAACATCCAGGATACAAGTTCAGAAGTCAGTCTCAATACCAATATATAATAGTAACACAATAGTAGCGATCAAGAAATCCAGTTTAATATAAAAAAGAGAATTAAACACTTAATAGATCTATATTTTATTTGCGTGGCCTTTCCTCGGAACATTATTTGGTAGTAAAAGTGAAGATACGAAAATGGATTACTATTGTTAAATGTCAACGCAAGGATGGGGTGTCCATCTCTTGGATCATATGCACCACAAATGGGGGCGGAATTTTGCGGCTCCCTTTCTTTCATCCGTTCCATAACACCATCGGCCATGGTGGGAAATGGAAGAAGCGGGTTACAAAATAAAATAGTTCAATAGTTGTTTATATGAACTAAGAGATAAAGACTCCTCTCCTTACAGGCACCTCACTTACACACTTAGCTGTATATAAAAAATCCTCTCTATATAGGTATGTTTTTTAATCAGATAGTTTACGGTATTACGTTTTAACAACGAAGTGGCTACGGTACCATCAGGCACCATTATATTAGGTTAGGAATATGGCTGGTGCCCTTTATTTCTCTCCTTTTTTTTTTTCGGGTACCAGCAATTATATTAGGGTTAGGAATAGGGTTAGGAATAGGGTTAGGATTATGGTTAGGGTTAGGGATATGGTTAGGATAGGGATAGGGTTAGGGGATAAGGATAGGGTATAGGGTTAGGGGTGTGGAGCAACATCTATTGCTGGTACCTCGAAAAAAAAAAATACGGAGTCCTGCTTGATGGGTACCGTAGCCATTACGTTTTTTTAATAATTAAAAAAAAAAGGCGAATTACAGTTAAAATATTACAGCATTATTATAAGGAAAAAAACAACAACATAACCTTTTTTTATTATGTGTAAATTTAATATGGCAGAACAATTGTTCAAATACGTTCACTGAATTATTTTTTTTAAAAATAAATTTCCGTTCATTTTCTTGTCGAACACAACTACCAGTGTCGTTTTATTGATGTGACATTTCAAAATATGTGTCGTTTTGTTAGAAACAATGAAAACTGGTATTAGTAGCAACTAGCAAAAACCACATTTCTCGGTCAATGCCCTAGGCCCACCAAATAATCCCAAAGTTTATACCTATTCCCACCAAATATCTCTATGTCTAGGACCACCAAATATCTCATATGTCTAGGTCCACCAAATATCTCTATGTCTAGGTCCAACAAATATCTCTATGTCTAGGTCCAACAAATATCTCTATGTCTAGGTCCAACAAATATCTCTATGTCTAGGTCCAACAAATATCTCTATGTCTAGGTTCAACAAATATCTCTATGTCTAGGTCCAACAAATATCTCTATGTCTAGGTCCAACAATTATCTTTATGTCTAGGTCCAACAAATATCTCTAGTCTTCGCCTAGCTACACTGAATCTCTCTAAGAAAGTCTCTGTATGTGAGTATCTGTAATTGTGTGTGTGTGTGTGTGTGTTTGTCAATGTGTGAACGTCTGACTGCTGTCTAGTTGTGTGTATGTTTCCAGCGGTGGGCGGCGGTGGTGGGGTCGAGGTGCCATAAGAGATACACTAATGAGATCCGTCAAAGGACAAACTGTCCGCCAGCGCATTACTTTTATTAATCGCGACTGTGACATTTGTCGCTCACGTGATGACGCACGCCCCCCCCCCCCCCGCACTTCATTCCCCTATACAAAACAAAAGTGACCTACATTTTAGAACTTTATATCGGATATTCCATACAATCAGGGGATATGACTCTCTCCAAAAAACTTCAGATAAGCAAACATGACAACACAAACATTGAAAATGTAAACATTCTACAGTATGATACTTGACTGGTGGAGGAGGAAAAAAAATGGACATTATTGTTCACCTCCTACATTTTGTGTATGATAACTTTTATATCAACGGTGACGTCGTAACTGCACCCGAGGAGGGGGAGAGTCAGGACCTTGCGAGTGTAAGATTTGGGTCCCTCTCAAACATCGTTCGGGATACCCCCCATCCCAACCTCACCTTTCCCCATCCCCCGCCTCCAATTGTTATACACTATGCAATTGTATTTTTCTACGTGTTAGTCTTTTCTTGATTTCACGTGAAGTGAATCAAACAGTTCAATTAATCAGCTTCAAATGTTGTATTTTGAAATTGGCATGCGCGCGGACACTTGCGGTGAGTCGTCTTGTATTGACATCTTCCATAAATTTTTTTAGCATCCATCGGTGGAATCTCTTATCATGTCATCGTCAAAACTCAACATTCAACAGAAAAGGAATATAAGACTCGTGACGCTTGATCAATACCATCTAATGCGGAAGCTACGGAGAAAGATCTTGTCTTGTGACACACGTTATGAACTGTATGGATGTCGGTCCATCAATGTCCCACAACCAATTCACCCCTTCATCTATCCACATAGCGATCTTCACCCAGCAAAGAATTCATGTATCAAGCACTTTGTGTCAATCAATAAATCGATGCATCTTTCTATAATTCTATCCCATATCTCTATTTATCTATCCATTTTCCGTGGTGCCTCCACGGCCATTGCACTATCGGTCATGTTGGGAATGAAAGAAGGGTACTACAAAATCAGTCTCATAATGATTTATAGGCTCTAAGATCTATCTGTCAGTTCGTCGGCCTGTCCGCTTTTTTTTTCTGCTCAAATCAATCAATTAATAACTCAACCAAGTATCTATAACAAAAATATGGAATGCGGCTTTCTTTTGACCTTTTAGCGTGTCAACCCGGGATATATGAGGTCAGCTTACAAATATGAGCTTTACTTTTCTCTGATCGCTGCCATAGTTATTACATATTGGTACACTGAACTCAACTGTAACGCTTGTCTGCTTTCACAGAGTCTATGCATGTAGTCGCCACTGAAACGTGCTCTATATTTGAGTAATTTATTTCTAAGTAGCCATATAGCTTAAAGGTAGGTGATATCCAGTGAACAAACTTTCAATGCAAATATAGAATTCTACGTCTAGCTTAATATCAATGAAACTTGTGGTAAGCCAAGTGTGAAATACGGCCCACGGGCAATAATTCAGCCGGCCGTACTGTACTTACCGGCCCGCCTCGTGAAGCACAAAGTCAGCAGTGAAATTGTGACGTTGACATTAAATTTATGTAAGTTCACTTCAACACTCGATCCGTCTGCTTTTCATACGACCCGGCTAGTAAAAATGTACGAACCCCATGTGGTCTGCGACTCAAAAGTTTGCTGTAAGTAGAATAGCGTAATGATGTATAACCGACTTGATAGCACATTGTTAGCACAATAACAGAGGGAAGTGTGGCGAACTTGACGCGATCATCTTTATTCGGGATAAATCAGTCGAGTGGACTTTGTAAGCAGTCGCCAGATGCAGTCAGAGCCGTCGGAAACAACAACGGTCATCGATCGGTATTTGATATCTAGACCTTCAAGCTGATCGTCATACACTCCATCTCACAGCCATAACATATTTTACATCATTGTAACAAAATCGACACCGCTAGTTTTGAAACAGAACAAACATATTTGTTTTGTAAAATAAAAATAAAATTACTTTTGACTTTAATTAGTATCTGTGCATGAAAGGTTTCCCCAAGTCTCTCTAGATTAGAGATGGTCTAATTCTAAATGGCTGCCTCGTGAATATTCTTAAGATAAGGCTACTAGATAAATTCAGGAACCAAGATCTGTGGCAACTGGCAAACCAAGATCTCATAGACCTACAAGTGTCCAGGAGAAAATGGAGATGGATCGGCCACTCGCTAAGAAAGCTTCCAGAATACATCACAAAAATGGCTCTGCAATGGAACCCCCAAGGCCAGAGAATGGTCAGCCACCCAAAGACCACTTGGAGAAGGTCTTGCGAGCAGGAAATGAAAATCTGCTAACAGACATGGGGGAGAATTGAAAAAGGCCTCCCAAAACAGAGTGCGCTGGAGGGTGGTAGCAGAGGCCCTTTGCTCCTCAAGAAGTTAAAGGCAGTAAGTCAAGTAATTCCGACCCGCGGGCCAAGTATAGTCCGTTTGACTTTTTCGTCTGACCGTCCTCCACTCCCCTTTACCTTCAGCACCATCTTCAGCACCGCCAGTTTATTACTTTTCATATGAATATTAGACCCATCTGTTCTTAGTGTGGCCCTGCTGTTAAATCTAAGAGCCTATTGTGGCCCACAACTCAAAAAAGTTTGCCCACCCTTGCCCCAGATAGTGTTTAATTTTCAGACACAAATACACCTTCAACAAGATGAAAAGTTTGTTCAACACTATCAGGCTACTATGGTGTCCTCCAGGCCAAATGATAATGTTTGGTAATTATGAATTATAATATGGACACGTGGACACACCAAAAAAATAAATAATCACACGTACATACACACATACAAACGAGGTTTAATGTTTGAGACTCCCCCCTCCACCCCCACCCCCCACCCACACCCTCCACATAACTCACGTATTACACGATGTAACCTCAGGCAGGAGAGAAATCAAAAGGGTTAAAAAATGATAAAGTGGGAAGGGGGTTGGACATATTCTATTTAAAACAAAAATACATTGGATGTTAAAAGTACGATGGATATATTTTTATAAAAAGAAAATCACAACAAAAAGACATACTTGCCAATAACACCAAGACATACTTGTCAATAACACCAAGACATACTAATCATTATTATGATGCCTATTTCTGTTTTTTTGTTGATGTTCTATGTAGATTATATCCAACTGAAAAATGACAAATAGCTCAATTACTGTAAAAATCAGATTCTGAGACGAAATTTAAAAACTCAATGGAAGCTGTGCAGTATGTCTCACTTTATTTCATAGATATATCTCACTTTCAAAAAGAAACATTTTCTGTTTATTAATGCTGTCTCTTAATATAAAAGTATATACATGAAAGTATCTATCTATCTATCTATCTATCTATCTATCTATCTATCTATCTATCTATCTATCTATCTATCTATCTATCTATCTATCTATCTATCTATCTATCTATCTATCTATCTATCTATCTATCTATCTATCTATCTATCTATCTATCTATCTATCTATCTATCTATCTATCTATCTATCTATCTATCTATCTATCTATCTATCTATCTATCTGTCTGTCTGTCTGTCTGTCCGTCTATCTGTCTGTCTGTCTGTCTGTCTGTCTGTCTATCTATCTATCTATCTATCTATCTATTCTATCTATCTATCTATCTATCTATCTATCTATCTATCTATGGGTTGTTGTCTAGCCTACATCATGCTACCCTAAAGAACGATTCAAAACAATGGTTATAAAATTGGTTCAGTTACTAAAGGACCCCTTAACTAGAACCCCTCTCCCCCACTCAACATCGTGTGCATAGGCGTATTTGAAAAAATGTCATATAAGAAGGGGGGCATTTGCTCCACCCTCATTTCATTTTAAAAAATGTCATTAAGTTGTTATTTGCCCCTCCCCCTGGAACATTTTTGCGCCCCCCCTGGAAAAATTCCTTGCGACGCCCATGATCGTCGTGTATTCGTGTGCACGTGTGTAAAACAGTGTGTGCTTTCAGTTGAGTTGGTCAGTGTTTATGTGCTTCCAAGTCAAGGCCGTAGAAATAACAAATAGCATGATTCATTTTTAAATTAAAAAAAAAAATATGTCCTTTAAATTAGGATGCTGTAGGGATGGACATACACGTTGTGAACTTTCGATGATGTCAAACCAAAAGTTCCATTTGCCTGTCCTGTGTTTAACTTCTCCATTGAATAAACCGGAAATCAACAATCGATGAACGTTTCCTGTACTTTTTCAGAGCTATTCTGTCTCGCTTGGTCCTGTCTGTCTGTCGTTTATTTTAAAAAACCAAGACGCCACCCTGTCTGTCCCACGGGTTGATTTAATTTTTGCTTGGCTTTTTTGGACGATCAGATCTGTTTTATTGTACATGACAGATTCTTTGAAAGTCTGTCTGTTTGAACGTACGTGTCTGCCTTATTTTTTTATGTGTCTGGTTTCTTCTTAATGTGTTTTATTGACTATGTCTGGGTTTTTTTTAAAAATCTGTCTATTGCATTCGAAACTTCCATTTCATCGTATTTATTTGTATTATTAAATGTCTGTTTCATTCACTTTTCTTTATTGTATTTTTATTGAACATTAAAGTAGTCTATTATTTTCTACTATTTTTTTTAACCTCACTTGTACATAAATGTATATGTTCCTTACACAGTAAACAAATATATTTATGTATGATGTGACGATACTAAATTGACGTACCATTTTCTTACATTTCCCCAAACTTTCTTTTTATAAAATTGCGTTTCCGACATGATACCCCCATTCCAACACATAAATCTAACGGAGTTTTATAGAAAGCTCAAAAAATGGTCAGAAACTTGAGGATTAAATTCCGAAGAATCTATTAAAGAATCTTAAAATTGTGCTAAATTTATCTGATTTCGACACAGGTTCTAAAAACAGTTCTTATATTTTTATATTTACCATTCAATATACCATCCAAAAGTATTGGTATAAATTGATAAAACTGTTTTAAATAGCATGTTGTGGATGTAGCTGTGAATATAACGCTGTTGATGTAGCTGTGAACATCATGCTGCGGATGTAGCTATGAACAGCATGCTGCGGATGTAACTGTAAACAGAATGCTGCGGATGAGCTGTGAATATCACGCTGTTGATGTAGCTGTGAACATCATGCTGTGGATGTAGCTGTGAACAGCATGCTGCAGATGTAGCTGGGAACAGCATGCTGTGGATGTAGCTGTGAACTGCATGCTGCAGATGTAGCTGTGAACAGCATGCTGCGGATGTAGCTGTGAACAGCATGCTGCGGATGTAGATGTGAACAGCATGCTGCGGATGTAGATGTGAATATAACGCTGTGGATGTAGCTGTGAACAGCATGCTGCAGATGTAGCTGTGAACAGCATGCTGCGGATGTAGCTGGGAACAGCATGCTGCGGATGTAGCTGGGAACAGCATGCTGCGGATGTAGCTGTGAATAGCCCGCTGTGGATGTAGCTGCGAATCCTTGCTGACCGGTAACGGGTTCGAGCCCCCGTGATACCCCCCTCCAACCAAGCCCCCGATTTGTGTGTGCCACGTGGTATCTCAAACGGTTTGATGTTACAGAACGCACAGAGCTGCTGAACACCACCCTTGCATCCTACGCCCCCCAACGTATAAATCGCTGTTGTTTAACCTATATCAAGATCTCAACTTAGTGAGAAACAATAAACTAAATGCTAATGCCTTATTATTAAATAAATTGACATAAAATGTATACAATAAAAAAATAAGTCTGTATTGCACAATGTCTGACTAATGACGTAGACATGAGCTGTTTACTCACTGTTTGAACTTTTTAATTTTTTTTTCAATAACGCCCGGTTGTTTACTATATGCGTGGTAGATATATTGTGATATGTCAAGATGAAGAATGTAATACTTTGGGTAAAACGCTTATTTCTACCGCTTAGGGTTGAAGATAGTTCAGATATTGTTCAGATATTGTCAACGCATTGCCAACAGCGAAAGGATAAAGTTCCATTTATAGACATAATGACACAGAATTGTGATATATATATATATATATATATATATATATATATATATATATATATATATTACTTTTTTTATAGACTATGTCCTTGCAACATTTATTTATTTATGGACTATATCTGTGCGAGATTTTATTTATTTATATAATAATGATATATACATTGTGAGTATACATTCAATTATACACAATAATGACATTTGGTTGTGACATAATGATCTGTATAAAAATGATGATTAATGATTATAACATAATGTCATTTGGATTTGAGATGATGCCGTACGTATAGAAATAGTAGAGAAGATTGAATATTCAAAATCATGGGGAAATGCCCACAATTATGGAGATGGATTAAACTATAGCAGAGATGTGAGAGGTCCCTGTAAGGATGAGATTAAATCTCTAAGATCCTATCGACAGCTAATGGGACAGCTTTTGAAGGGTGCCCTTCTTTCATCCCCACCATAGCTGATAGTGCAATGACGCATGGAGGCACCCACGGGAGAGGTATAGCGGGAACTTACCATAACCTGAATTTAGCATTGGTCCTCACCGGGGATCGAACCAGGGAGGTCGACAGTCAAGCGCTTTACCTCAAGGCCATCCCTTTCCCCGCATACACGGAGGCTGGTTGGCGCTTTGGTAGTGAGCTGGATTGTATTCTTCATTATGTGGGACGCAGGTTCGATTCTTGACATTTCCAGTCACCGTCCTGTGTCTCATCGGTGGTTCTGTTGCCGTTACAGTGTATGCTACGGTGGGGATGAAAGATGGACAATACCCGGAAATCCGTTATCATTGGCTTATAGGACCTAAGAGGTAAACACATACAGGAAAGAAAAAAAAAACAATAAAATTAAAATCAATACAATTAAAATCAATAAAACTGAAAACGCCTGCATTATATATAAAATCTTGAATAACAAATCAACAGTAATAAATGTTTATCTCTTTATGAGACAAATTGAGTTCAAACTTATTCACTCAAAATAAAATTAACTTGTGATTATATAAGAATGAGATCTTATGTTTTGAATGATATTGATCGGTGTGCCATGAAAGAATTTCGAAATGTTCTAGTTGTAATATATATAATATATACGTTTATGCTTTAAGTTTTAATTTGCTCTCTAAATATTTCTCTATTTGCAACAGGTGCAGAAAGAAGACTTTAAAATGTATCAATAGTCGGCCATTTCTGATCACAATCTGTGTCTTGGTGGTAGTGGAGTGCGCATGCGTTCTGGCAGAACTTATGGTGGATCTTCAAGGCATTAAATGTAAGTAAACAATAATAGTGTGCATGTAATCATCTTTGGCCAGAGGCGCAGCGAGGGGTGGACAAGGGGGCATTATGCCCCGAGCGCTACTCACAAAAGGCGCGAAATAGTATATTTTACATATAATATTACATGGTTTTCGAATGTTCGGGCGTTAAAAAGATCATTTTATTTTAATTGCCAGGTAGTATTTATCTGTTTGTCTGGGGGTGGTCATTTTGGCCGATATTTCTAAGGCCACCTATTTAATTATGACCGCTATTGAAATACGGTCCTAAATTTTTATTTTTTTCCACACACATTGGTCACGTCATGACCATCAATCCAGAGACTCCCATCCCACCCCAGGGGGAAACACCCAGAAGCGTGACTTGGGTAGGATGTAAAGGAAGGCACACATTCGAGGTGTTTATCGTGCCAGCTAATTTGTGCCAAATTGTCCGACGATTTATTTCGTCAACATTAGCCAGTTGTTGTTATTTTTTTCCCCGTCTAATACTCGTATTCCCAAATGTATATATAGAGAGAGACAGTCACGCGTGCAGGCACCAGTATCACTTATCAGACGATTGTGAATAATTCAGATCAACTCCTCGTGCTTCGCCTAAATGTGATAAACAACGGACTAGCGGCGGGACAAAAAGCCTTGACATAATACCTCTCTCGGGGGGGGGGGGGAGTGTGGGCCTGGGGGAGGGGGGGGTAAGTCGAGGAGTGGGATTCATGGCAAACTAGCAAGAAATATCAAATGAAAACAATTGCTTATATGAATTAATAAATAGAAATGACGTACTAAAGGCCATCTCAAATTTCCATATATAATAAAAAAAAATACATAAATGACTTGACTGCGATGAAATAAGTCACTTTTATAGGTGTATAGTATATTAGGTGTATAGTATATTAGGTATATAGTTTATTAGGTGTACAGTATATTAGGTATATAGTATATTAGGTGTATAGTATATCAGGTGTATAGTATATGAGGTATATAGTATATTAGGTGTATAGTATTTTAGGTGTATAGTATATTAGATGTCTAGTATGTTGAGTGTATAGTATATTAGGTATATAGTATATTAGGTGTAAAGTATATCAGGTGTATAGTATATTAGGTATATAGTATATTAGGTATATAGTATATTAGGTATATAGTATATTAGGTGTATAGTATATCAGGTGTATAGTATATTAGGTGTATAAGATATCAGGTGTATAGTATATTAGGTATATAGTATATCAGGTGTATAGTATATTAGGTGTATAGTATATTAGGTGTATAGTATATTAGGTGTATAGTATATCAGGTGTATAGTATATTAGGTATATAGTATATTCGGTGTACAGTATATTAGGTATATAGTATATTAGGTGTATAGTATATTAGGTTTATAGTATATCAGGTGTATAGTATATTAGGCATAGTATATCAGGTGTATAGAATATTAGGTATATAGTATATTAGGTATATAGTATATTAGGTATATAGTATATTAGGTGTATAGTATATTAGGTGCATAGTATATCGAGTATTTAGTATATTCGGTTTACAGTATATTAAGTATAACGTGTATTAAGTGCATAGTATATTAGGTATATAGTATATTAGGTGTAAAGTATATTAGGTATATAGTATATTAGGTGTATAGTATATTAGGTGTATATTATATTAGGGACGATACAGGGATAACTTAAGTGATTTAAGATAAATGGTTTGCAAGGATTGGACTACTATATTCGTCTGGCCCATTGGCCGGTCCGTGCGTTTAGTTGGTTATGTGTCACATTGATGTAATAATTACAATTAAAGAGATTTGAACTTATCCCCCCACCACTTATGTGGGTTAACATGTCACACCCACCGGTTTGAAAGCCTCTTACTTGATCGATTCATAAATACACACAGTGGCTTAACTGATAAACTTTAAGGAGTTCTTCAGTTTCTTTCGCAAAGATTTTTTTTTTTAATTTTTAAACTGTAAGTTAAACTCATCATCTTATAGATGACCCTGTACTCACACATACACTCACACATACACTCACACATACACTCACACATACACTCACACATACACTCACACATACACTCAAGCATACACTGACACACACACTCACACATACACTCACTAATATATTCACACAAACACTCACACATACACTAACACATACACTCAAACATACACTCAAAATAGACTCACACATAGACTCACACATACACTCACACACACACTCACACACACACTCACACACTCACACACTCACACAAACACTCAAACATACACTCACACATACACTCACACATACACTCACACATACACTCACACATACACTCACACATACGCTCACACATACACTCACACATAAACTCACACATACACTCACACACACACTCACACATACACTTACACATACACTCACACATACACTCACACATAAACTCACACATACACTCAAACATACGCTCACACATACACTCACACACACACATAAACTAACACACACACTCACACACACACTCACTAACACATTTACACATACACTCACACATACACTTACACACACACTCACACATACACTCACACACTCACACATACACTCACACACGCACACTGATACATACACTCACACACACACACTCATACATACACTCACACACACTCACACATACACTCACACGTACACTCACACATACACTAACACATAAACTCACACATACACTCACACATACACTCACACATAAACTCACGATACACTCAAACAAACGCTCAAACATACACTCACACATACACTCACACACACACTCACACATAGACTCACACATATACTCACACATACACTCACACATACACTCACACACACACTCACACACACACTAACACACACACTCACACATACACTCACACATACACTAACACAAACGCTCACACATACACTCACACATAAACTCACAATACACTAACACATACACTCACACACTCAAAGACACACTCATACATACACTCACACACACACTCACACATACACTCACACATACACTCACACACACACTCACACACACACTAACACATACTCACACATACACTCACGCATACACTCACACAAACGCTCACACATACACTCACACATAAAACTCACAATACACTCACACATACACTCACTTATACACTCACACATACACTCACACACACACTCACACACACATACACTGACACATACACTCACACATACACTCACACATACTCACACATACACTCACACACACACTCACAAATACACTCACAGATACACTCACACATACACTCACACATACACTCACACATACTCACACATACACTCTTACATACACTCACACACACACTCACACATACACTCACACATACACTCACACACACACTCACACATACACTCACACACACACTCATACATACACTCACACACACAATCACACACACACTCACACATACACTCACACATACACTCACACATACAATCACACACACACTCACACACTCACACACTCACACACACACTCACACATACACTCACACACACACTCACACATACACTCACACACACACTCACTAACACATTTACACATAAACTCACACACACGCTCACACATACACTCACACATAAACTCACACATACTCTCACACATACACTCACACATACACTCACACACACACTCACACATACACTTACACACACACTCACACACACACACTCACACATACACTCACACATAAACTCACACATACACTCACACACTCACACATACACTCACGCACACTGACACATACACTCACGCATACACTCACACATACTCACACATAAACTCACACTAACTCTCACACATACACTCACACATACACTCACACATACACTCACACATACACTCACACATACACTGACACATACACTCACACATACGCTCACACATACAATCACACATAAACTACACATACACTTACACACACACTCACACACACACTCACACACACACTTACACATACACTCACACATACACTCTCACATAAACTCACACATACACTCACACACTCACACATACACTCACGCACACTGACACATACATTCACGCATACACTCACACATACTCACACATAAACTCACACTAACTCTCACACATACACTAACACATACACTCACACATACACTCACACATACACTCACACACACTAACATAAACACTCAAACATACACTCACACATACACTCACACATACACTCACACATACACTCACATATACACTCACACATACGCTCACACATACAATCACACATAAACTCACACATACACTCACACACACACTCACACATACACTCACACATACACTTACACATACACTCACGCATACACTCACACATAAAATCACACATACACTCAAACATACGCTCACACATACACTCACACACACACACACATAAACTCACACACACACTCACACACAAACTCACTAACACATTTACACATACACTCACACAAACACTTACACACACACTCACACATACACTCACACATACACTGACACACGCACACTGACAAATACATTCACACACACACACTCATACATACACTCACACACACTCACACATACACTCACACGTACACTCACATGAACAATCACACATAAACTCACACATACACTCACACATACACTCACACATACGCTCACACATACACTCACACATAAACTCACAATACACTCAAACATACGCTCAAACTTACATTAACACATACACTCACACATACACTCACACATAGACTCACACATATACTCACACATAAACTCACACATGCACAAACACATAAACTCACACATACACCCCAACATATGCTCACACATACGCTCACACATAAACTCACACATACACTCACACATACACTCACACACACTCACACACACACTAACACACACACTCACACATACACTCACGAATACACTCACACAAACGCTCACACATACACTCACACATACACTCACACATAGACTCACACATATACTCACACATAAACTCACACATGCACAAACACATAAACTCACACATACACCCCAACATATGCTCACACATACGCTCACACATAAACTCACACATACACTCACACATACACTCACACACACACTCACACACACACTAACACACACACTTACACATACACTCACGCATACACTCACACATAAAATCACACATACACTCAAACATACGCTCACACATACACTCACACACACACATAAACTCACACATACACTCACACACACACTCACACACACACTCACACATACACTCACACATACACTCACACATACACTCACACACACTCACACACTCACACACTCACACATACACTCACGCACACTGACACACACACTCACACACACACTCATACATACACTCACACACACACTCACACATACACTCACACATAAACTCACACATACACTCAAACATACGCTCACACATACACTCACACATAAACTCACACATACACTCACACATACACTCACACATACACTCACACATACACTCAAGCATACACTGACACACATACACTCACTAATATATTCACACATACACTCACACATACACTCACACACAAACTCACACACACACTCACACACTCACACAAACACTCAAACATACACTCACACATACGCTCACACATACACTCACACATAAACTCACACATACACTCACACACACACTCACACATACACTCACACATAAACTTACACATAAACTCACACACACACTCACACACACACTCACTAACACATTTACACATAAACTCACACACACACTCACACTTACACTCACACATAAACTCACACATACACTCACACATACACTCACACATACACTCACACATACACTCACACAGGCACTCACACATAAACTCACACATACACTCCAACATACGCTCACACATGCACTCACACATAAACTCACACATACAGTCACACATACACTCACACATACACTCACACATAAACTCACACATACACTCACACATACACTCACACACACACTCACACACACACTAACACATACTCACACATACACTCACGCATACACTCACACAAACGCTCACACATAAACTCACACATACACTCACACATACACTCACACATACACTCACACATACACTCACACAGGCACTCACACATAAACTCACACATACACTCCAACATACGCTCACACATGCACTCACACATAAACTCACACATACACTCACACATACACTCACACATACACTCACACATAAACTCACACATACACTCACACATACATTCACACACACACTCACACACACACTAACACATACTCACACATACACTCACGCATACACTCACACAAACGCTCACACATACACTCACACATAAAACTCACAATACACTCACACATACACTCACACATACACTCACACATACACTCACACACAAACTCACACATACACTCACACACACACTCACACACACACATACACTCACACATACACTCACACATACACTCACACATACTCACACATACACTCACACACACACTCACAAATACACTCACAGATACACTCACACATACACTCACACATACACTCACACATACTCACACATACACTCTTACATACACTCACACACACACTCACACATACACTCACACATACACTCACACACACACTCACACATACACTTATACATACACTCACACATACACTCACACATACACTCACACACTCACAGATACACTCACACATGCACAAACACATAAACTCACACATTAACTCCTACATACGCTCACACATACAATCACACATAAACTTACACATACACTCACACATACACTCACACATACACTCACAAACACACTCACAGATACACTCAATCATAAACTCACACATACACTCACACACACACACCCACATACACTCACACATACACTCACACATACACTCACACACAAACTCACACACACACTCACACATACACTCACACATATACTCACACATACACTAACACACACACTCACACATACACTCACACACTCACACATACACTCACGCAGACTGACACATACACTCACACACACACTCATACATACACTCACACACACACTCACACATACACTTACACATACACTCACACATACACTCACACATAAACTCACACATACACTCAAACATACGCTCACACATACACTCACACATAAACTCACACATACACTCACACATACACTCACACATACACTCACACATACACTCACATATACTCACACATACACTCTTACATACACTCACACACACACTCACACATACACTCACACATACACTCACACACACACTCACACATACACTCACACATATGCTCACACATACACTCAAACATAAACTCACACATACACTCACACATACACTCACAAACACACCCACATACACTCACACATACACTCACACATACACTCACACACACACTCTAACATACACTCACACACACACTCACACACACACATACACTCACACAGACACTCACACATACACTCACACATACTCACACATACACTCACACACACACTTATAAATACACTCACACATACACTCTTACATACACTCACACACACACTCACACATACACTCACACATACACTCACACACACACTCACACATACACTCACACATACACTCACACATATGCTCACACATACACTCAAACATAAACTCACACATACACTCACACATACACTCACAAACACACTCACAGATACACTCAATCATATACTCACACATACACTCACACACACACACCCACATACACTCACACATACACTCACACATACACTCACACACACACTCACACACACACTCACACATACACTCACACATATACTCACACATACACTAACACACACACTCACACATACACTCACACACTCACACATACACTCACGCACACTGACACATACACTCACACACACACTCATACATACACTCACACACACACTCACACATACACTTACACATACACTCACACATACACTCACACATAAACTGACACATACACTCAAACATACGCTCACACATACACTCACACATAAACTCACACATACACTCACACATACACTCACACATACACTCACACATACACTCACACATACTAACACATACACTCTTACATACACTCACACACACACTCACACATACACTCACACATACACTCACACACACACTCACACATACACTCACACATATGCTCACACATACACTCAAACATAAACTCACACATACACTCACACATACACTCACAAACACACTCACAGATACACTCAATCATAAACTCACACATACACTCACACACACACCCACATACACTCACACATACACTCACACATACACTCACACACACACTCTAACATACACTCACACACACACTCACACACACACATACACTCACACAGACACTCACACATACACTCACACATACTCACACATACACTCACACACACACTTATAAATACACTCACAGATACACTCACACATACACTCACAAATACACTCACACATACACTCACACATACTCACACATACACTCTTACATACACTCACACACACACTCACACATACACTCACACATACACTCACACACACACTCACACATACACTCACACATACACTCACACATAAGCTCACACATACACTCAAACATAAACTCACACATACACTCACACATACACTCACAAACACACTCACAGATACACTCAATCATATACTCACACATACACTCACACACACACACCCACATACACTCACACATACACTCACACATACACTCACACACACACTCACACACACTCACACATACACTCACACATATACTCACACATACACTCACACACACACTCACACATACACTCACACACTCACACATACACTCACGCACACTGACACATACACTCACACACACACTCATACATACACTCACACACACACTCACACATACACTTACACATACACTCACACATACACTCACACATAAACTGACACATACACTCAAACATACGCTCACACATACACTCACACATAAACTCACACATACACTCACACATACACTCACACATACACTCACACACACACACCCACATACACTCACACATACACTCTTACATACACTCACACACACACACATACACTCACACATACACTCACACACACACTCACACATACACTCACACATATGCTCACACATACACTCAATCATAAACTCACACATACACTCACACATACACTCACACACACACTCTAACATACACTCACACACACACTCACACACACACATACACTCACACAGACACTTACACATACACTCACACATACTCACACATACACTCACACACACACTCATAAATACACTCACAGATATACTCACACATACACTCACAAATACACTCATACATACACTCACACATACTCACACATACACTCTTACATACACTCACACACACACTCACACATACACTCACACATACACTCACACACACACTCACAGATACACTCACACATACACTCACACATATGCTCACACATACACTCAAACATAAACTCACACATACACTCACACATACACTCACAAACACACTCACAGATACACTCAATCATAAACTCACACATACACTCACACACACACACCCACATACACTCACACATACACTCACACATACACTCACACACACACTCACACATACACTCACACACACACTCACACACACAGATACACTCACACATACACTCACACATACTCACACATACACTCACACACACTCATAAATACACTCACAGATACACTCAAACATACACTCACACATACACTCACACATACACTCACACATACTCACACATACACTCTTACATACACTCACACACACACTCACACATACACTCACACATACACTCACACACACACTCACACATACACTCACACATACACTCACACATATGCTCACACATACACTCAAACATAAACTCACACATACACTCACACATACACTCACAAACACACTCACAGATACACTCAATCATAAACTCACACATACACTCACACACACACACCCACATACACCCACACATACACTCACACATACACTCACACACACACTCACACACACACATACACTCACAAATACACTCACACATACACTCACACATACTCACGCATACACTCACACACACTCATAAATACACTCACAGATACACTCAAACATACACTCACACATACACTCACACATACACTCACACATACTCACACATACACTCTTACATACACTCACACACACACTCACACATACACTCACACATACACTCACACACACACTCACACATACACTCACACATACACTCACACATATGCTCACACATACACTCAAAACATAAACTCACACATACACTCACACATACACTCACAAACACACTCACAGATACACTCAATCATAAACTCACACATACACTCACACACACACACCCACATACACTCACACATACACTCACACATACACTCACACACACTCACACACACACTCACACATACACTCACACATATACTCACACATACACTAACACACACACTCACACATACACTCACACACTCACACATACACTCACGCACACTGACACATACACTCACATACACACTCATACATACACTCACACACACTCACACATACATACACATACACTCACACATACACTCACACATAAACTCACACATACACTCAAACATACGCTCACACATACACTCACACATAAACTCACACATACACTCACACATACACTCACACACTCACAGATACACTCACGCACACTGACACATACACTCACACAAACACTCACACATAAACTCACACATACACTCAAACATTCGCTCACATTTACTCACACATAAACTCACACACTCACACATACACTCACACATACACTCACACATACACTCACACATACACTCACACATACTCACACATACACTCACACACACACTCACACATACACTCACAGATACACTTACACATACACTTACACATACTCACACACACACTCACACATACACTCACACATGCACTCACACATACTAACACATACACTCACACACATACTCACACATACACTCACAGATACACTCACACTTACTCACACATACACTCACACATACACTCACACACACACTCACACACACACTCACATATACACTCACACATACACTTACACACACACTCACATATACACTCACACATACACACAGGTGGCATAGTTCAACTCATAGAGCGGCATGTATGTGGCGACTCCTAAAGTTTCAATTGTTATATTTTAATCCTGTAACATTTGATGTTTTTTATTTATTAAATCGTGTTACTTTTGACTTTTGTGTGACTATTTCTACATTTTTTAAAAACTAATTCTTGTTACATTTACTTTGATTTGACTATTTCTACATTTTTTTAAAACTAATTCTTGTTACATTGACTTTGATGTGACTATTTCTTCATTTTTTTAAAACTAAATCTTGTTACATTGACTTTGATATGACTATTTCTACATTTTTTAAAAATAAGTCCTGTTACATTGACTTTGGTATGACTATCTCTACATTTTTTTCTACTTTATAAAAACAATATTAATACTGTCCCGAAGTACTTTATTCGTGGACACACCTGCAATGTTATATATGTAATAGACTAAGTTTTTGAGCTCGGACATCTCAATTTGCATAAAAGGTTGTATCTGGATATGAGAGACTGCGTGAAATGGTAGCATTTTGCTAGGAGCAGCTGGAGCATTGGAATTGTTTGGAGCCGCACTGGTCCCACTGGGCTTTCTTTTTGTCAGGGGCCATTATTTATTCTTCGTTTAAGTAAATATATATTCAAAAAAAGAAACTATATTCAAATTATCAACCCCTCATTCAAACATGATTCTTGATAATATATCTTTGTTTAATTGTTCATCTACTCACCCCCGTCACTACTATCGGAGTATGATCCAGCGAATCCCATCGGAGTATGAGCCACTAACAACAGTTCTCCAGCGGCTCCCATAGGAGTATGAGCCACTAACAACAGTTCTCCAGCGACTTCCATCGGAGTATGAGCCACTAACAACAGGTCTCCAGCGACTCCCATCGGAGTATGAGCCACTAATAAAAGTTCTCCGGCGACTCCCATCGGAGTATGAGCCACTAACAACTGTTCTCCAGCGACTCCTATCGGAGTATGAGCCACTAACAACAGGTCTCCAGCGAGTCCTATCATGAGCCATTTATTCTAGCGGTTGAACTCCAAGACGGTCTCAAGTCCTGAATAAGGAGGAGCTGTGCGCGTGGGGTTAGCAACCCGACTCAGTAAAAATAAAAATAAAATTTGCTACAGAAACACTAACTGCAGAGAAAACAGTTAATCTGTACTGAACATCATTTTTACTTTTTCATTGCTATCTTTATTACTGTTGACTAGTTCTATATGTTCCATCCGACTTTCTTTTTAGGACAGTTTTGTATGCTTTTAATACATTTTATTTTTACTGTTGACATCATTACCGTTACTTTAGTTCTTGTTGACATCATTACCGTTACTTTAGTTCTAGTTGACATTATTACCGTTACTTTAGTTCTTGTTGACATCATTACCGTTACTTTAGTTCTAGTTGACATCATTACCGTTACTTTAGTTCTAGTTGACATCATTACCGTTACTTTAATTCTAGTTGACATTATTACCGTTACTTTAGTTCTTGTTGACATTTTTACCGTTACTTTAGTTCTTGTTGACATCATCACCGTTACTTTAGTTCTAGTTGACATTATTACCGCAACCCTACTGCAATTGTCATCGCACATTTTTCTAAAAAACTGAAATGTTTACCAGCGGTTCATCCTTGGTGTTTGTTATTCGTGTAGCTTACGAGAGCACTTCGTGTACAGAATACATATTTTAAGTAACACTAAATTAGTTTCTATTTAAACTAAACGATGATTCATTAAAACAGGGCATCCTAATGAACAGAGTGAATAGCGTGCATGTTTTCAACCATTAAAATGTAATTCTAATTTCAAATCCACGATCACCTGTTATTATTATTGAGTGTTCAAAACAAAAACAATGCTAAGTGGGTCAAAAATGCAGTGTTTCGATTGTAAGGCAATAAACACATAATGTTTTTCGTTTGTAAGGCAATAAACACATAATGTTTTTCGTTTGTAAGGCAATAACAGATACTGGATTTAGTTTGATAAGCAGTGACTATGATTAATTTTTTTTTGCTAGCCTAATTGATTAATTTATAATTAATAAGAAAAATGATCTTATTACCGTACACTTCTTAGACATTCCAGTATGTATTATATATACACTTTGTTTTCATGCCGCTGTGCTATTTAATCAACTGTAAGGGAATTTCCCTTTTTGAGTAAATCTGTGAAAAGTTCATCCCCTAATAGTTGTAGACTTTAGATATTCTACTGGTCAGCAATTTAAAGCTGGCTCCCAGCGGATGTTAGGTGTCGTTATAGAACAAGATGATCGAATTACGAACCATTGAACGTATAGTGTTAATTCTCCTTGAAATATATAATAGTAGTATCACAGATATCGCGAGAGGACGGATGGTCCTGTGGCGAAGCTCACGAGTATTGAGCTTAGGGTTCCGGGTTTGATAACCAATCAGTAAAAACAGAATGTTTCAGTTCAAGATGAATGACCCGTGGTTCCTGCAAAGCTATTGCACTATAGGATATGTGGGTTCAAAGAAGGGCACTACAGGGAACAGTCCCATAGTGGTTTTATAGTTAATAATACATTTTTTTGTATTCTTTCTATCGTCATATTTACGGTACGTTGAGGGGCTGTGGGGAAGGAGGGCGAAGTGGGAGGAGGGCGACGGAAAAGGGGCGGAGTGGGATGAGGGCGATGGGAGGAGGGCGGTGGGAGAAGGCCGAAGTGGGAGGGCGGAGTGGGATGAGGGCGATGGGGGGAGGGCGGAGTGGGGTGAGGGCGATGGGAGGAGGGCGGAGTGGGATGAGGGCGATGGAAGGAGGGCGGAGTGGTGTGAGGGCGATGGGAGGAGGGCGGCGGGAGGAGGCCGGAGTGGGAGGGCGAAGTGGGGATGAGGGCGGTGGGGGGAGGGCGGAGTGGGATGAGGGCGGAGTGGGATAAGGGCGATGGAAGGAGTGCAGAGTGGTGTGAGGGCGATGGGAGGAGGGCGGCGGGAGGAGGACGGAGTGGGAGGTCTGAGTGGGATGAGGGCGATGGGGGGATGGCGGAGTGGGATGAGTGCGATGGGAGGAGGGCGGAGTGGGATGAGGGCGATGGGGGATGGCGGAGTGGGATGAGGGCGATGGGAGGAGGGCGGCGGGAGGAGGACGGAGTGGGAGGTCTGAGTGGGGATGAGGGCGATGGGGGGATGGCGGAGTGGGATGAGGGCGATGGGAGGAGGGCGGCGGGAGGTGGGCGGGTGGGAGAAGGCCGGAGTGGGATGAGGGCGATGGAAAGAGTGCGGAGTGGTGTGAGGGCGATGGGAGGAGGGCGGCGGAAGGAGGATGGAGTGGGAGGTCTGAGTGGGATGAGTGCGATGGGGGGATGGCGGAGTGGGATGAGGGCGATGGGAGGAGGGCGGAGTGGGATAAGGGCGATGGGGGATGGCGGAAAGGGATGAGCGCGATGGGAGGAGGGCGGCGGGAGGTGGGCGGCGGGAGGAGGCCGGATCGGGATGAGGGCGATGGGAGGAGGGCGGAGCGGGGTGAGGGCGATGGGAGGAGGGCGGCGGGAGGAGGCCGGAGTGGGAGGGCAAAGTGGGATGAGGGCGATGGGGGAGGGCGGAGTGGGAGGGCAAAGTGGGATGAGGGCGATGGGGGAGGGCGGAGTGGTGTGAGGGCGATGGGAGGAGGGCGGAGTGGGATGAGGGCGATGGAAGGAGTGTGGAGTGGTGTGAGGGCGATGGGAGGAGTGCGGCAGGAGGAGGACGGAGTGGGAGGTCTGAGTGGGATGAGGGCGATGGATGGATGGCGGAGTGGTATAAGGGCGATGGGAGGAGGGCGGAGTTGGATGAGGGTGATGGGAGGAGGGCGGAGTGGGGTTAGGGCGATGGGAGGAGGGCGGAGTGGTGTGAGGGCGATGGGAGGAGGGCGGATTGGGAGGGGGGCGGAGGGGCTGCGTGTTTAATCCCACTAACTGTCTTCATAAATATGAGTAAATGAATCTTATTTTTCCGGATCGCAGATACTGAACCTAAGAATTTGGTTACCAACACAACAATCTGTGTCATTGTGCGAGGCACACAATTTTCTGGCGCAGAACAATCTTTGACCTAGTCACGTTTGGATTACATAGGTCACGGTGAGGCAGTGCATCTTATACTTATGTTGAATACGTCAAAGGTTCAAATCCTCTAGGGATTCACAGTTCCCTGTAAGAATGTGATCTGTTAGAAAAATGGACACAAGAGTATCAAATGTTCATTTATCACTCATAGAGGGGGGGGGGGGTAAAAATAGGTAGAGCTATGAGCAACGGTGTCATTGTGACATCTGAAGTTGAGCACTTGTCGAGTGTGTCTGTATCTATCTATCTATCTATCTATCTATCTATCTATCTATCTATCTATCTATCTATCTATCTATCTATCTATTATATACAAATCCTTTTTGATTAAGCATTATTGGTCATTGTTCGTACCAGCTTCTGGACCTTAGTACCGACCAACATTGTAACTTAATGTTTATAAAACAGTGGTCCGCCCCGACCCTCGTCCCTACAACAAGGGAGTATGTGTGGGGGGGGGTAGGAAGGGCGGTTGGTTGGCTGGTAGGGGCAATGTTACCTGAGGGCACTGGAAGGGGTTAAAGGGAATAGATGTCAGAGAGGTAGAAAGAGTTAGCGAGAAAGAGCGTGTGCGTTAGAGACTGGGAGAGAGAGAGACAGAGAGAGAGAGAGGAGAGAGAGAGAGAGAGTGTGAGTGTGTGAGAGAGGGTGTGAGTGTGTGAGAGAGAGAGAGTGAGAGAGAGAGAGTGTGAGTGTGGACTCAAATAACGACAGTAATGACCAAGTTACATTGATCTACCCCTTTCCCCCCCTCCCCCCCCCATATCTTTATCTAGTAGATTAAATAACAAAAAAAGAAAATTCTACTTTGACCTTTTCTTACATCAATGTTATGACATTTTTTGTTTGTCCCACCATTCACAGCTTGTCACGTCCTTAGATCAAAACATTTTCTCATGACATTTGCTCTAGACATTTTTATTCCTTCTGTGATCTTTCAATTTCTCGGGTCTATTCATATAACGGTGGCCCTTTGTTGTTTCCTTTCGTGTTTTTTTTTTTTTGGTTAAACTGGTCAGCCAGAATGACCAAAGAGTTTAATCAGCGTAGAAATATTTGATTTACTTCTATTCATATCGACAGTTTCTGTCAGGACTTGTAAAGATTGTGGACGCAGAAACTGGCCACCCCCGGAAGCGCTGAAAGTGACCTCCTTCTGGTGACCTATGGGGAAATTACCGACTCCTTGGATTGTCTGGCACTAGATTTATGTCACATTGATTTGTCTTCCCCCACCCCTCCCTCCCCCCCTTTCCGCTATTTCTCATGTATTAGTGTTTGAGGAATTACTTGTCGTTGCTGCCCTGACATGAGAGGGCGCCCGAGGGCAACGGGGTGGCGTGAGAGGCGTGGCTATGGGAAGGGCTAAATTAATAATAAATTAATAATACTAATAATAGTTGATGTTCACAGTGATACTGATCACAGCTTTCTGTTTCGCTATATATTCAGATAAAAAATATTGATTAGTAAGCTGTTATAACTCAAATAGCTGTTGTGTAGCTTAGTCGATAGTGAACTTGACTCACGTGCAAAGGGTACAAGGTTCTACCCTGGTAAAGGTAAAAAAAAAAAATATCCGCCGCTGATTTGGAGAGGAGATGGGAATCACCAAGCCTATAAGCCCACAGAAAAAAGATATGAAAGAACAACAGACATAATATGTCTGTTGATATCTGTTCATTCGTTCCACCAAACGACCATATCGGTTAAGGGTAAAAAATAATATTTCATATGAATACATGTTAGGTAAAATAACATATTTTAAACCAATTAAAAAGAACAGTTTCCCAAACTCTCGACATCTGTGTACCCCTCTTTTTAGTTTCTAAATACTTAGTACCATAGAAAAAAGAAAATGTTCAGATATTGTTTTCAAGGTCATGGTCTGACGTCTTTTTATTACTTCCGCTTCAGATGCGCATGTTTACTCAATGTTCTCTGACCATTGCATCGCATACCCTTCATGTGGAACATAGAAGAAACTGGGAGTATTTACTTGAAATTTTTTACCTTTAATACTGCATTTTCTGTGGAAATGTTTTTTTTATTGTTATTCAATCTTTATTTGTATATTTGTGACCGATTCATAGAATTTATTGTTGTTTTTGTATTTTTTGAATTTTATTTTCTTTATGTTTATGCAATAAATTTGATAAAGATATTATTTTTACAGTACATTTTAAATTTAACAAACACTTTTAATACGCTGCCATTTCCAGGTACTAATTGTAATAATCTCGTAAAAGGGCCATCTTTATTTACTAGCTAATTCAGTCAGAATCTTAATCCCAAATTAATTTTTTTTTACTGTCAAATTCAATATTGAAATGCCCAATTCAATTTTTGTCACTACCTAATTCATGTTTTTTACTGCCAAATTCTATTGTTTTACTGCCAAATTCACTTTCGTTTATTAACAAACTCTGCCAAATTCATTTTTGTTTACTGCCAAATTCTATTATTTTACTGCCAAATTCTATTATTTTAGTGCAAAATTCTATTATTTTACTGCCAAATTCAATTATTTTCACTGCCTCCCTGATGTATTCTTACACTCCAGCCAAATACCCCACTTCTCTATAAACAATATATTGCGTGTGACCGTTTTGCGTTTCTTCTTCATTTTCAGTTCGATTTGAGAACGAAGAGACTGAGATCAACCGATTCGTTGTTCACCTGCGAGAGAAATACCCGGAAGCCTTCGCCAACGAAGACATGCGGTCCATGGCTGACGTCATCAGCGTCCTTGAGCAGTCCTTTAACTTCAGGACGAAAGAAGACCTCTTGGCGCAGAAGACGAGCTGCCTTTGCCCCTGCTCGTGCAACTCGACCACGACGGAGGCGCCCGTGACCGCAGCCCGGGACTCTTCCGTCAACTTCGCGAAAGTGTTGTCAGCGCTAAATCTCGTCCCGGATGCAAATGATACATTCACACCATTAGACCTTACAAACTGGTCAACGCCCATGTCTTTCAGCAACGCCTACGACGATCGTTTTCCGTCGAGGCCGGCCACAACCAAAGCTTCATCCGACTCGTCATCATCGACTGCGCCCTTGTTTTTGTTTTTCCCGACGACTCGTTCGTCCCTTCCCCCCGATGCAACGTTTTCAAATTCCAGCTCACCCGTAATGTCTACGGCTCTTCTGCCCACGAAGTCATCATCTCCAAACACCGTCATTGATATTGTCTCCTCAAACTCTCCCTCATCGTCATCATCAACGACGACATCATCCTCGTCGATATTTTCAGCCCCCTCGTTCAAATTAGTTACCACTTCTGACACAACCAGCCTTAAGTCCATTCCAACACCAACCGGAAGTGGGCGTAGAAAACGAAATTCCTTAGTTACCGACAAGCCATCACTAGATGGGATATCAGGGGGAATAATGCATGCATTACATTTGAATACGATTGACCTCTTCGGTAGACTTAATCCCAATCATTTCATGTCGACGAGAGAGCTGGGGGTGAGCTCCATCATGCCCGAGCCTGCAATGACGGTAGAAACTACAGAAGAAAGCTTCGGTTATTCGGCGCACGTGCTGCACAGGGTATTGACAAGTAGATTGTCAGGCCACGTGACAAGAAAAGGAATCGTTACGTACAACAGTCGAAGGCTCTCAAAAGAGTCCGGGAAATACACGGGAAGTGTCGCTGTGGATGAAGGTGTGGCCTCGTCTTCGATGGATAAAGTGGGCGCTGGCTTGAGTCTACATTCGTTGACCCACCGCAGAGAGATTTACGGTGGTGATGCATCTGCAGTGCCTGGCGGATTATCCTCCTTTATCCTGGATGGTCAGCTGTCGTCGGGCGCTGATAAGCCCATAGCATCTGCCCCGGACGTTTCGCTCCTCGGAGACGCCCCAGTCGTCGAATTCAACCCAAGAATAAAACGACAGTCAGGCCTTCAGGGTGACGTCCTTGCGCCAGGGACGGGGAGCCAAGAGGCGTGGCAGAGTTTGACGACCCTTAGTTCAACCGGTCAAACAAAAACATCCGGGGGATCGGCACTGCGTACAACTTCCTCCCCCCTGTCGACGACCGCAGATCTTGAAACAACAGCTGGAGGCGAGTCTAGGAATGGGTCATTATCTAAACAGACGTCCGCCGCGGAATGGATTACGGGTGCCTCAAATGTGACTCAGACCCATGGGAATCAGTCCATCGCCACCACCGTCGCCCCTGTTATAAACGCCACCGCGAACGCCCCCGAGGGAAAGATTGGGCCCGCCCCTTCTATCCAGGCAGCGCCGCAGGTGAACAGGGCGTCGGCCACTGTCAGCAGCGTCACAATGAACGACGTCACGGCCAACGCCTCCACCGCGGCCAGGAAGCCGGTGGCCCTGGAGGACATCTTCGTCCTGGAGATCAACAACATCATCGACAGCTTCTTCCTGGTGGCCGAGTTCATACCGCACCACGTGGGCAGCAACGACACGAAGAATGTCCAGTACAGCGCCGAGTACTCCAAGGTGTACAAGTCCAGCAAGGCCCTGCATTTCATCAGTCTGTCCATTCTGTCTGTCATGGTGCTGGAGGTGAGTCGTCAACGTGATGCTTCCACACTAATCTAACTACCTGTCTATGCTATCTATCTATCTATCTATCTATCTATCTATCTATCTATCTATCTATCTATCTATCTATCTATCTATCTATCTATCTATCTATCTATCTATCTATCTATCTATCTATCTAACTATCTATCTATCTATCTATCTATCTATCTATCTATCTATCTATCTATCTATCTATCTATCTATCTATCTATCTTTCTATCTATCTATCTATCTATATTATTTTATTTTATATTTACTATATATCTACTTAATATCTATCTGTTTATCTACAACCTATCTATCTATTTTACTATCTATATATCTAAATATCTGTCTGGCTATCCATCTATCTATTTACTATCTATGAATCTGCTTTCTAACTGTTTATGTACATGTCCATCAGTCTCCTTCTATGGCTATCAATTATCTGCTTACGTAATTTCGAAATCGATCTACGAAATATATCAATATACTTTTTCCAATAATTTAATTCACCTTTTCATTAAAATATCACCCTGTTGATTTAAAAAAAAATAGTTATCAAAAAGTGCTGTAAATAGCCAACTTTATCTTTTAAATATACAGTTTTCCCCAATGTTAAGTTTTAAAAATATATGTTTTAAATGCATTTAACGTGTTTAAAAAAATATAGACAGAAAATAATTGTTACTAAAAATGACAAGTGATACAATAATAGACTATTGCCTCAGATAGAATGTACTGTTGTATGTCACATGATGAGTCTATTCTTGTCATTTGTTGTTGTCATCTTCTGTACAATTATTTAGTAATCTCTTCTGAGAATTGGATTTAGAATTAGGTCAAGGGGGAATAATAAATCCAACATTCTTCGGAAACAATAAGCGTCAGAGACACACACACTTAATAAAACCACACACACACACATACACACACACACAAACATCACTATCATGTCTGAAGAACAATTCCAAACCCTGTCATAGAGCATAGATCTCTTATAAATATTATAGAGATTACAAGCAATACATAAACAAAATACAATTTTGTTTACTCTAAGTTTACGTGTAAAAAAAACAAACGATGTTGACATTTCGATGTCGGTGAAAGTATTTGTTTTTCCTTTTAAAAAAACTACGGCAAATAACATGCAAGAATAAAAATACAATATAAAAATAAAAAAGGCCCTTAGATTTATGGGTTATGATTCTATCTGTATTTCTGTTTATCACCTCTGTTGGTCTGAGCTTCAAAAATTCTTTCTTGAAAAACTTCATTTAATTCACTAGCTGATCTTTTAAAAATACAATAATTTTTAAGTACTACCATATCTTATAGGATTGATCTATGTCCCTATATTGTTGATAATTATCTTAAAATGTACATTGTTTATAGACCTGGCAGCTGCATGCTCTGATAAATGAAAGGCATTAACTTTCACTCAGAGATTTTGATTGGTAATATATCATTTAGTCTTATAAGACATTCCATGCACCATTTAGTCTTATAAGACAGTCCATGCACCATTTAGTCTTATAAGACAGTCCATGCACCATTTAGTCTTATAAGACATTCCATGCACCATTTAGTCTTATAAGACATTCCATGCACCATTTAGTTTTATAAGACAGTCCATGCACCATTTAGTCTTATAAGACATTCCATGCACCATTTAGTCTTATAAGACAGTCCAGGCACCATTTAGTCTTATAAGACATTCCATGCACCATTTAGTCTTATTAGACAGTCCATGCACCATTTAGTCTTATAAGACATTCCACGAACCAATTAACTATCAAATAAAGTCGATCACAGAGACAAATAATTGAGGTCAATGCAGACAGTCTTAAAAAATCACCGTCCCGCATTTTAACGCTAAATTTAGGATCTCCCCTCCCCTCCACCCTCAACCCTCCACTCTGACCCTAAATTTAGTCATGAAGGCACTGCGGCCCGCAAAGCCAAGTACTACGGCCATATAGTAGGCTGTCAGATCTGGCTCGCACTCTGATCCTCCCCGCTCGTTCACACCAATTGCGTTTAGATTTTAAAAATACTATTTCATCAAATCATCACCAATCTACATTTTAGTTCGACAAGCTCCACGGAGCGCATTCCAACCAATTGAGAGAAAAATATTTCTATGTCTTGTGAAAGGAGACCTTGCTGTTAAAAGTTTGAGGTAACATTGCAATCATGACATGATAATTTGTCCAGTCTATGCCCCCCCCCAGTGGCGTAGTGAGGGGGAAGCAAGGGGGCATCATGCTCCGGGCGCTACTCACAAAGGGGCACCAAATGGTATATTATACATATAATATTGTAACATTTTTGCATGGTTTTCGAATGGGTGTGTGTGTGGGGGGGGGGGAGAGGGCGCTAAAAAAGTATTTTGCTCCGGGCGCGAGTTAAGCTCGCTACGCCACTGACACCCCCCCTTCCCTACAAACTAACAAGGATTCCCCTGTCACTATCACTTGTAAAACATCAAGGCGGGCTGAAGGGGGGTTCATTAAACTGCTCTATAACAAATAAAGAAGTCTCTCTCCCCCTACCCCCCCCCCAGCCCCACCACCACTTTCTTGATTTAAAAATATTGAGAACCGGTGAGATAAAATAAAAGTGAATTCCAGCCAAACGAAAATAAAAATCTCTACTCGTAGGGCCACACAATTTACAATCTTGTCTTCCACACCCCCCTCACCCCCTCGGCCCAACCACCACCAGTTTCCCCCCACGTCTTCAGTCTTCATCTCTCCCCCCCCCCTCAACTCCCAACAACATCCTCTGCTCAATTCAAGCCCCCCACCCCCTCCTATTCCTAGTTAGGGTGGGGGGGGGAGGGGGAGATAAAATTTCTCATCTGAACTCATTTTCTGCACGAACAGAAGACCCTACTGATGAGCTGTTCATTCGTTTTTTTTTTTAAAGCATACTTTAGATTGGCCAGTGATTAAACAAAAAAAAAATAGAGCACGATTTCTCTACACAGTTGGTCAGTGGTCTAAAAAACAAAAGTCCAGGGTTAAGGTCACTAGACCTATGGAGAAAATAAATCTTCGGTTAACTAGAGCCCTTACTTCCGGTCTCCGATGTTTCATTAAATAACAAATAAAGTACATTACAGGGTGTGTGGTGTGGTGTGGTGTGTGTGTGTCTGTGTGTGTGTGGAGGGGCATGTATGCATGTGTTGACTTCACAGGTTGTGTTGAAGATGGGACTATATAAATTTGATCTATTCTCAGCTTTCCAGATTTTCATAATAAAGTTAAAAGTAAAAGATAAAAATTGAAAAAATTCATTCATAAAAAAAGATTGCCAGGCATAAGGGCCGTTTGGGGATACTGGAAAAGTCTTAGGGTAATTATGGGGCCCTGCAAAATACCTATGTGACTCCCCCCCCCCTTAAATCATATCTAATAAAATTCCTTCTGTAAAGAAGCCTATGTATCTATGTTGTTTCGACTGTGCCCGCCATTTTAAAAGTTCAAAATGGTGAACAATTGACGCCCATGGTATCGGATTTAACGTTCAGACAAACGAAACGAAAGATCCAGGTAATTTGTGATAGGTTTTTTTTTAAATCTTTTCTCCAGTTATTTATATCACACATTACCTTCTATTTATAGCACACATACCTTCTATTTTTTTATAACACACATTACCTTCTATTTATAGCACTCATTACCTTCTATTTATTTATAGCACACATTACCTTCTATTCCACAGACCGCCATTAAACTCTTCTGCACTGGATGTGCTTTCTTCAAGAAAAAATTTGAGGTAAAAAAAAACCGTGTCTTGTCTATTATTAATATTAGTATTACAAAAAGCTTTGAAAACTGTGTCTACTAATAATATTATTATCCACCTTTCCCTTGCAATACTTTTGAAAACTGTGTCTATTAACTTTTTAAATCAACAATATAATAGCAACAAATCAATTTGATCGAGTATTAAGGTCACTACTTATTTCATTTCACATGATGTAATTTTCACACATGCGCAGTCACTAGCTTTAGAATCGTCCATTTCCGTAGTTGTTTTTAAATGCACACAGCTGTTCTTTTTGTTGTATTAAATACTGTTCTCTAAATTTAAGATATGTATAAATATAATCATATTTATAATATCCCAAATAATGTTGTCACGTAAGATATTTACATATTTAGTCTTATCTATTTATAATATTTTCAAATCTTGTATTTAAATTTCATATTTCCTAATCCTGCCTTGTCTATGTATAATACAAATATTCATTAATCTAGTCTTCCTATAAAAACATAAATATATATAACTAGATTATGATTTGCATTTGATGGAAGTAAATACATTTGGTCAATGACCTGTCTTTAAAAGTGATTATCTCCTAAAACTAGTACAACATATCTTAATGCAACATGGCGTCTATAAACATATCTTATGTCGCGTGTTTTTCACAGCCAACACAATGTTCACAATAACGGAAAGAAATGTAGAGTTTTAGAGTTAGATTTGTATCATCTACGCAAGGAAGAAGGGAAATGTATAAACATCGTGATTCACTTTGTACATTTTATGTGTATTTAATATGATGGCCTACCTTTATAAAGGGTTAAAGTTTAGCATGGTTTAAAAAGAATATATATATATATATATATATATATATATATATATATATATATATATATATATTACATATATATATATTTAGGTACTCGGAAAATAAAACTCGTCATTGCGCTGAGAATTATGACAAGGAGTTATCGATCTGAAACATTCATTGTGATCAATTTTGTCTGAAAATGGAATGGGGGTAAATGACCCATTGTAAAACGTCCAATATTTTATGCTGCGCTTAAACAGTATTTCCATATTCTGAGTATATGCTGGGTAATATATATATATATACATACACACATATATATATATATATATATATATATATATATATTATATATATATATATATATATATATATATATATATATATATATATAAGCGATAGAGAGAGGGAGAGTGAGAATTCAACGGCAATAGATTTCATGGATATTGAACTGAAATAGGCCTTCATGTGTCCTAATACTAATAGTCATCTTAACTCTACCTTTAACTGTTTTAGATTCTAAAAAAATAGTAACGTATTACCTACAAAGATTGAAACAAACTAATGAGTGTACTTTACCTTCTCGAGACTGTCACTAGGAACTGAAGAATTCACCAAGATACTCAATGAGACCGTCGACAATCAAGCGTTCTATATCGTATGACCACCGGACCCATTATAAAATTTTTATTTCTCGTTTATCATGTGCGCTCGTTTGAATTGTTCGTAAGAATGGGTGTATTGATGCTGCTATGAACTAGAGGTGTAAGAATGGGTGTATTGATGCTGCTTTGAACTAGAGGTGTAAGAATGGGTGTATTGATGATGCTTTGAACTAGAAGTGTAAGAATGGGTATATTGATGCTGCTATGAACTAGAGGTGTAAGAATGGGTGTATTGATGCTGCTATGAACTAGAGGTGTAAGAATGGGTGTATTGATGCTGCTATGAACTAGATTGTAAGAATGGGTGTATTGATGCTGCCATGAACTTGAGGTGTAAGAATGGGTGTATAATAATGGGTGTATTGATGCTGCTATGAACTAGAGGTGTAAGAATGGGTGTATTGATGCTGCTATGAACTAGAGGTGTATGAATGGGTGTATTGATGCTGCTATGAACTATATTGTAAGAATGGGTGTATTGATGCTGCTATGAACTAGAGGTGTAAGAATGGGTGTATTGATGCTGCTATGAACTTGAACTGTATGAATGGGTATATTGATGCTGCTATGAACTAGAGGTGTAAGAATGGGTGTATTGATGCTGCTATGAACTTGAACTGTATGAATGGGTATATTGATGCTGCTATGAACTAGAGGTGTAAGAATGGGTGTATTGATGCTGCTATGAACTAGATGTGTAGGATAAAACCAGGGCCGCCGCGAGGAGAGACAACTCGAGTATTTTCTGGGGCCCCAAACGTCGAGGCATTAAAATGTGTCTTTTCCTTGGGTCTTGACAAGGCACCATTACCCAGAACTCCCCTCCCCCCCAGTGTAACATTCAATGGCTTCTCCAAAACATAAATTGGCATAGGGAATAGGTAGGCAAACATTTTCAATCATGGGCCACATTTGGGCTGTTAAATTTGACCAGAAGGGCCGGATCATTTCAGAAAACGTAAAAATGGCTTTTCACACACAAATACACCATTACACAAACACACACACACATATTCACAGTAGCCAACAAACGTAAACAAATATTGTTAACTTTCATAACCAAAGATTTTATAAGAAAGCTGTCACAATCTTACTTCTCCACTTACTTGTGTTTATGTGTCTGGTTGTTTTATTTAATTGAGCCACTGTTCTCAGTAATCGTATTTGTGAAAGTTATTTATAGACCAGACAAAATGAACGGTGTTCCTATATTAGACAGACTAGACTCTTGTCTCCACGATAACGGATCGATTTTTTTAACACTTTTATCGATTTTTGTACTTCACACTTTCTGCTGATGTATTGTTTGGGTATCTGTGTGTGTATGTGTGTGTGTGTGTGTGTGTGAGTGTGTCTATTTAAAAATAAAACAGTTATAAGGGTAAATAACTGTAAGTGTGGATAACTCTTACTGTCAAATCTAATAGTACAATTACAACATCCTTACTCTTTTTAATTCTGTTCGAAGTTGTTTTTTTTATTCCGTTTAAACCAGTGTTTTGATAATATGTAGACTTGTCAACCCCTTTAAGCCAAGCTTAATGATTTTTGTAAGCTCAAGCTAGTTAACTCTTAACTGGTTAACTCTCAACTTGTTAAATCTCAACTGGTTAACTCCCAACCTGTTAACTCTCAACTTGTTAACTCTCAAATTGTAAACTCTCAACTGGTTAACTCTCAACCCTCGTAAGTTTATCTTATTGGCTCTCGTAGGCTTAGCTTTCGAGCAAACGTAAGTTTTGCTAGTAAGCCCTCGTAAATTATGATTTTTATCCTTTGTAAATTCTGTTAACTCCTGTACATCCAGTAGTTAACTCTTGTAAGTTTATATTTTCTACTTTCACAAGCTCAGAATGTTGATTCTAGTCGGGCTACCTTTCCACCCTCGTAAAGATCTGCTTCATCACCTTAACAGAGCTGTGCCAAGACATGTAGAGACATACCTGAGATCTTTGAGCACGATGTTCTGTAAATCGCCAAGGCGTTTGCTAGTACCTGACGTAATGTTATGTATTGAAGGTTCACGTAGGTTTCCCTAAACAAACACATTCACATGCTCAAACTGTTTACTCTCTTTTTAAAGTTCTACACCTGAGCCAAGAATGCACGGACTCGCGAGCCCCACTCTACACCTGAGCCAAGAATGCATGGACTCGCGAGCCCCCACCTTAAACACTGATTTGCATCGCCCACTGGGCCTAGCTGCAAGTGATTTGTTCTTTTAAGATTTTTAGAAGATACAATATACTTGACGTGGTGAGTGAGGTGGCTGCTGCAGCTCAATCAGCTGTGGGTTACGGGTTCGACTCCCGTTGTGTCCAGTCACCTTCCAATACCTCTTGTGGTGTATCTAATGACCATTGTACTATCGGCTATAGCTAATTATTTTTTTTTGTTTGTGGTGATGTAGGGAAAAAAACAACAATTACGAAATGAGAAAAAAATCGTTTTTAACCCATATAAAAAATCACTACTGTTAAGAACTGGACGATGCTTAGGATAGAAATGAATTTTAGGTAACACTAACAAGTGGCGTATGTATTTTTTTGTAATGACTAGAGTCTATCTCTCAATAATCTACATAGCAACTCTTTATCCGGTGAATTATTATTTTAAACAGTTGATACTGTAGTTATTGTGTGCATGTACGCATTGCAATTTATTTTTTTATTTAAAAAAATAAATGTGTCAGTTTGTCCATCTTTGATAAGTCAGATGTTTGTGAACATGCCTTGGAGGGTGCAACGACTTCGATTTCAATTTCAGCCTCGGAGTCAAGTGGTGATGTAAAAATGGTCCGTTAAAAAAAAAAACAACGTGGCATTAGTGTTGTTATGTTTGATTTTAGACGAATGTGTTGTACGTTGCCAAACGAAGAGAAAATTTTAAATCTATGAGCAAATTAATTTGCACGACAAAAAGGGAAAAAAAATGTATTCAACAATACGTCAACATGTCTAAACAGAATCGCCCAACTAAATGGGACAATTTTCAGGTTTTGTAGTATCCTTCTTTCATCTCCACACCCCAGCCGGGAGTGTAATGGCCATGGAGGCACAACGGGAGACATGGATGGAACTTCAACTACGACCTGAAAATTCAAACCTGGGAACCTCAGATCAACAATCGAACGCTTTACCGCACGACCATCCGTCCCCGGGAACATTTAGTCCCATTAGTGGTTTATAGGATCAAAGGGACTTCACACACACACACACCATGCCCATGGGCGTCGCTAGGAATTTTTCCGGGGGGGGGGCAAAAATTTTCCAGGGGGGGGGGGGGCAAATAAAAACTTTATGACATTTTTTTTTATTTAGGGGGGGGGAGCAAATGCCCATGACCATGCCTGAAGAAATAAACAATAGACTCTAAAGAACATAAAATTATAACATATGGAATAAAAGTTTCAATATAGGAGACACCATATTTTATTCATCAGTAAACAAAAAAAATATATTAAAAAAGTATATACATTCATCCAAGTATGATATGTTTGTATATTTACAATTAAAAAAAAGATAAACAAAAGTTATCAATGTTAAAGTGCCTTGTGTAAATTTATATACAAAAAACAGCTCAACAAAAATGCAATGGGTTATCTCTCCCTAGGCTCAACAACAATGCATTGGGTTATCTCTCCTCAGGCTCAACAACAATGCAACGGGTAATCTCTCCCTAGGCTCAACAACAATGCAACGGGTTATCTCTCCCTAGGATCAACAACAATGCAATGGGGGTAATCTCTCCCTAGGCTCAACAACAATGCAATGGGTTATCTCTCCCTAGGATCAACAACAATGCAGTGGGGGTAATCTCTCCCTAGGCTCAACAACAATGCAACGGGTTATCTCTCCCTAGGATCAACAACAATGCAATGGGGGTAATCTCTCCCTAGGCTCAACAACAATGCAATGGGTTATCTCTCCCTAGGATCAACAACAATGCAATGGGTTATTCTCCCTAGGCTCAACAGCTCATCTAATGTTTTTTTTTTCATATTCTGTGGTCTCTACCCGTCTCTCCTTGACATTTAAAAAAAAAAGTCTTCAACGATTTGCCTAAAGATCATCCATTGTCATACATGTGTCACATCACATAAAATTATAAATATTGGTAATAAATATACTTCAACAGCAAAAAAAAAAAGCTGGTGGGCTTGTCCCTAGTAAGGCAACTGTTTTACGCTTCTGGTCATCAAAGTGACGTAATGTTTGCAGTCGAAGCGTGGTCCTTCATCGTCCATACCATCCTCCAGCATCCACCGCATCTCAATATCTGTCATAGGCTCACCTGAAATAAACGGGGGGGGGGTGAGGGGGGCGTTGCATATTTTCATCAAATGTGATAAGGGTAATTGCAAGAAAAGGTGGAATCTTTAGAAGTGGAGAGGATTGGGGGGGGGGGGGGAATATTCTAAACGGTCGTTGAGTTTGTCTATCCCAAGGAGCGTCTCTTGTCAATTCTTTACCTCGTATGATGGATACATTTACCCTGCAAACGACCAATTGTAATGATATTTTCGTATCACTCACAGACAAAATCTACCCCACACCCCCACCCCGTCTTTTCTTCTTCTCTTTGACAAGGATAAAATATGTAACGATATACAATGTGAAGATAAACAGTTTACATGTTAGACGTTCAAGTCATTGTCAGAGATTTATGAGGGCCCCAGTTGGGAACTTTAAGAGATGTATAGGGGCCCATGCCAGGGACATTAAGAGATGTTTGGGTGGGGGGGAGTGTGCCTAGAAAGGGACTTTAAGAGATGTTTTTTTTTGGGGGGGGGGTTGCAAAAACACCTTTCGGGTCTCTCTCACTGTCAGATTTAATAAGAAATTACTCTTAAAAGTATCGATGTTTATAGTGAGGGTCCAAACCCATCGCCGAATTCCCCAATTCATTAAAACGGTTCTGATCCTTGACGATTTTAATGAAACGCTTAAGTCAAAGTTCACTGGAAAACTTCACTTTACAACAAGTCACAGTATAGGAGGGAAAGGGGGGGGGGGCACACACTCACCTTCGTGCATCATAATCTCCCTTAGTTCATCGCCCCGTAAGAAACCTTCTCTCTTCAAGTCCAGTGTACGGAACGCCATCAGTAGCTCACTCTCGGACACTGGTTGGTAGCTTAAAGTGGATGTGTCATATGTAACAAGCACGTATTAAGCTAATTTAGTCATGTCTATAAATAGTCAAAACGTACTAGAAAAGTATTCTAAGCTATGAAAGCTGAATTGAAATTATAATTATATGAAGTATGACAAATCGAGCATGTTTGTGATTGGCGGTATGAATCACGTGACAAGTTTTCCGGCTGGTTTGAATGCCGTGCGCAGTGGAGTCAACGGCCAGTTGATCTGTAGTCAGTCCATTGAATTAGTCACAGTTTATCAGAGTAGTTGGAAGTCAGTCCATTGAATTAGTTACAGTTTATCAGAGTAGTTGGAAGTCAGTCGTTGTCTCATTGCACACAGCCAACCGTTATTATGTGATTGTATTTCCCGGATTAAAGTTTATTTTGATGAAGACAGAAGGCGTTTCATTGTTCATTTGAAAGAAAGAAGTTCTCCAAGCTCAAATATTCAAAATTGGCCATAGCTTAGTCTTATTAATTAACTAGCCAAACACCGGCGTCTCGCAGCGGATATGTAGCCTACTGTCCAACTGTTTTCTACAAAGGTACATGCTAGGTGAATTTTTGTGCCCAACGGTCCTAACTGGAGGGCTGCACGAGGCCCCCAACAGGGTGAATACATTAATATGGTCCTATCTAGTTAGGTAGCCACAAGAAGTTACTTAGCATTTTAAAAAAAAAATTATGACTGTCAATGCTATTAATCGAGGTGTGCTTTGATTGAAGCTAAGGCTAATATTTAAATATATCTATATATTATGATTTCTAATGCCCCCCATACTTGTTAACATGGGCGTTTTCATGGGGGGCAAGGAAGAGCATTTGCCCCCCCCCCCTACATTTTGAAAAAAATGTCATATAAGAGGGCATTTATCCCCCCTACTTACATTTAAAAAACAATGTCATAAAGTTGTTATTTGCCCCCCCTGGAAAATTTTTGCCCCCCCCCCCTTGGAAAAATTCCTAGCGACGCCCATGCTTGTTAACATTAACATCGTGAAATTTTACAAAACAAAACATGGCGGGCACTTTAAATCTGAAAAGTCCCTTGTAAGGATAAGATATTTATAACTTATATCTTTTTTATATAATATAAATCACAAAATGGAAAGGGGTTTTATGATGGCCATCCCCACCACGTCCGAGAGTGCAATGGCCATGAAGACACCACTGGAGACATAGAGGGAACTCCAACTATATTTACAACGCTCGACAATCCGATAAATCAGTCAACACCTCAGGTGGTAACTGACCCATGTCCCTCGGCTTTTTTTACTCACCGGTGCTCAGTTTCGCGCCAGTCATGAAGCATTCAGGAGAAGGACTGCAGGCTGATCAGGGCACCTTCCTGGGCTTCTTCGTGCTCGAACATCTCCAAAAAGGAAAGAACGGGAAGAGAGAAAGTAACGGCTGGAGGTCAAAGTCCCGAAATGAGTTAAGTGGACCAGGGGATGACAAATACACGGAACAAAAAACAGATTTTTACTGGCACGCCCTAAAAAACAAAATTAAAAACAGAATCGAAATATCCACAACTATAAAAATACATCATTAGAAATAAAACTAAGCACGAAAAACTTTAAGTACTAAGAGCACGCTCTAAGTTTCCATTCGCTTTAATTTCGGCTTATGGTATTCGCCTTCTCTGACGTAGGCGTATAAAATGGGGACAATATGATTGGTCACGTGGATCCGTCAGGGTTGGCTAGATACGTGCCGCATCATTGTTTAGCAGTTACACCAGTGTGTGTCAGATATGTTGTACTAGATACACGACATTTCTAGTAGAAAGTTCGGGCATGATACTCACGTGTGTGCTCAAAACAACGGTCCAGGCCCAGGGGAGAGTGGGGATGTTGGGGGTGGGCGTGTTGGGGGGAGAAAACCTACACGCTTATGTGCATCCGACTTGAGAGACTTGTTGAAATGTTCGCTGCGGTCTCAACGAATGGATGTTTATATATAATTGATCTCAGTTGTTAATACTGTTGTGTTGTTGCTGTTGTTGTTTTAAGTCTATGGTCAGTTGTATTTACCAAATCCTCCAGTTCGTTCATCTCCCTCTCTGTAGGGTACAGGCTCAATGCTCTCACACCAACACGGACGGCCCTGAACAGAGACGTAGACAGAAGGACGTGCATTAATGTAGACGGAAGGGAGGAATGACGGATGGACAGACAGATCAGGGCCAGATGTAGACTTGATAAGGCCCTAAGCTATTTGAGATATCGGGCCCTTTATAAGCCCTGGTATAATATGTCAAATGCCTAATATTAAAGTATATATAACAATCGCTCACTTGGATAATTATTTGAGGGGCCCCTAAAGAAGGTGCGGGCCCCTAACCTATAGATGGTGTATCTTGTATCTTATACATTAATTCTGCGCTAAGACAGATCTAGACATTGACAGAGTGATAGACTGACAGACAGAGACGATAGATTGATAGATAGATAGATTGATAGATAGATTGATAGATAGATAGATTGATAGATAGACTCAAGTACCGCTGCACTGGTCTACGCCACTGCTCACCATGCCCCCATCCCAGCTGTCATCATCAATGAAACGTTATTTAGAATGTGTGTGTGTGTGTACTTGTGTGTGTGTGTGTGTGTGTGTGTGTTGCCGTCTCCTATGAGTACTCACCGAATGATATAAGCGGATTATCTGCTACGTGGGGATTAATTTGTGAAACCACCGAGTGATCCGGGGGGGGGGGGGCTGCTTTTGTTTTTTTAATCAAAAGTTAGGAAAGAAGACCCGGAAGTGATTTCTTTTAAGAAGAATATAATCGACCAACCAGAGAGAGAGAGAGAGAGAGAGAGAGAGAGAGAGAGAGAGAGAGAGGGGGGGGGAGCAAATAATTAATCACATAACATTTTGATTAAAGAAAAGTAACATTAGAGCATGACACTATATCCTTATGTTTGTGACGCTTTATTTATATATTCGCTCAAACTAAATTTACTCCAGAAATATTTCTTTATTACGAAGTTCTTTTACACGATCGCCAGTCCACAAACACCCGCCTTATAAAGTTGATTATTTGAACAATTTTGAGACAAAATTGATAATGTAAGTCTGTTGTTGTTGATGTTGTTGTTGTTATTGTTGTTTTCAATGTATTCAAGAAGTAATTCGAAACAGTGGAGTATTTAAAAAAACGCTCTTATTATGCTGCTATCTATCTATCTATCTATCTATCTATCTATCTATCTATCTATCTATCTATCTATCTATCTATCTATCTATCTATCTATCTATCTATCAATCAATCAATCCATCTATCTATCTATCTATCTATCTATCTATCTATCTGTCTGTCTGTCTGTCTATCTATCTATCTATCCATCCATTTATCTATGTATCTATCTATCTAAATCTATCTATCTATCTATCTAAGACTGTCTATCCTGTCGTCTATGTATGAGGATAGTATCCAAATGTCTATCTATATTCACTCGTATATATCTTGTGATTACGTAAAAGTCAATAAAATTATCTGTCTTGCACATTGTCTGTCTTACATCCTGGTGAAATGTTTCAGCCAAATTTGTGTTTTCCCTGTCATGCACATTTACTGTACATAGATTAACAGAGCCTTACCCAGGTATTAGGGGCCAGGACTGTACTAGGTATTAGGGGGCAGAACTGTACCCAGGTATTATGGACCAGAGATGTACCTAAGTATTAAGGCCCAGAATTGTACACAGGTATTAGGGGCCAGAGCTGTACCTAGGTATTAGCGGCCAGAGCTGTACCTAGGTATTAGCGGCCAGAGCTGTACCTAAGTATTAAGACCCAGAACTGTACACAGGTATTAGGGGACATAGCTCTACCTAGGTATTAGGGGCCAGATGTGTACCTAGGTATTATGGACAACAGCTGTATCAAGGTATTAGGGGCCATAGCTGTATCTAGGTATTAGGGGGCCATAGCTATACCTAAGTATTATTGGCCAGAGCTGTACACAGGTATTATTGGCCAGAGCTGTATCTAGGTATTAGGGGCCAGAGCTGTACACAGGTATTATTGGCCAGAGCTGTATCTAGGTATTAGGGGCCAGAGCTGTACCTGGGTATTAGGGGCCAAAAATAGATATGTGAATGGGAGTCCTTTGTAAAAGTACCTGTTATGTTTTTTAGAATATTTTACAGGAAGTGATACGCGAAGTGATTCCTAGCGGACCCTAGACAATCGCCTAGATTGCTATCCAAAAGAAAGATTTTGATTGCGAAATCGGTATGTGTCTGCCATAATGGTAATGTAAACAAGTGTAAATATGCCTACATGATGTGACTATCAAACATGATGGAATATCATACATGATGTACATACCATACATGATGTACATACCATACATGATGTAATATCATACATGATGTACATATCATACATGATGTACATATCATACATGATGTAATATCATACATGATGTAATATCATACATGATGTAACTAGCATACATGATGTAACTAGCATACATGATATGACTATCGTACATGATGTAACTCTCTAGAAGAACTCACTAACGAGATTTTTCCAGAATTCTCCATCGTCAGGACTTTAAAAACTTGAGGTGACCTCATTCACAGATTCGATGAATCGCCTCTATGGATCTTTAACATATGCCAAAAAGTCGAGGAGGGAGAATTAATGAGGTTCATTCATTGGCAGTGGTAGGAATGGAATGTGGGGGTGGGGTCGGGGGGAGGCATCAATTAAAAAATTGACATTTCAACTCATGTGCTCTTTGCAGGGCTAAAACGAAACTATATTATTACACGAAATGTTCAGCCCAATGATCAACATGGCCTATGAAGGCTATCGTCCTTAGCTCAATAAAAAAATACATTTGCAGAGACAGGTCCTGTGTGTTGGGAAGGGAGGGGGGGCTCAGGGAGGAGACTTAGTTGATGGTATGGACTCTCTGTCAGAGTGCATGTCCGGTTGGGGGTGGGGGGCTCTTAGCATAATATTTAGTATGAAATGAGGTATACAGACCTGCCCCTGTGTATACTGACTTACCCATGTATTCATTACTGCACATTGCTTCCTACCAGTTGTGAAAAAATACCCTGACACTTCCCCGGTGACTTACCCTAGAGAGTCCATACTTGCTATGTTTCCTGCTGGAGGTCTTTGCTGAAAACTTCTTTTCTACCCACTGGGCTGCTCCTCGCCTGCTGTACGGCTCACCGACTTGCTCATCTTCACCACTCTCACCTCTGGCTTTTCTGCTTACTTCTTCTTCGTGTCGCTTAGCGCTTCGAACCTTTCACTTCTGCAGTTTCATTCGAGGCCACTACAGTTCACTCTCTTGTCCGGGTCATTTTCCGTGACGCCCTTTTTGCCTTTCTTCTTGCCCTTCTAGCGGCCCGACGATCCTCCTGGCGTCTGAGGGACTTCCGCTTGACCATCCTTACCGCGGTCGAGTTTTACTCCGTGATGCTGTTCGTTATTAGCGTCTCTACCACTGAGACATGGTGATCGTTGACGTCAGAATCGTCTGCTTCCTCAGCGTGACTGGAACTTTGGTCGCGCAATGAGGGTGGATCTTTCGAACCGACACAGGGAGGCCGCGTTTTATTTCCCTTCCTCTCGCACCAGTCTTCGGCTCTGCGTCCTGCACTTACCATAGCGGACGCCGTGAGAATGAAGCTCCGCCGGTGTTCTGAGTCGTAAACAACCCAGAACTTGAGGAGGTTCGAGTTCGAATTATCCGGGCTGTCAACCTTCAAACGAACCATGCTTCGTTTCAACGTGAACCAAAGGGTCTGTGTTTCAGATCAGGTCGGTTTATTTGGTTGTGTCAGACATCCGACCAACCTGCGTCTCAGACAAAAAGCGACTTTGGAACCTTTCCCGACAATATACCATTTTTGAACAATATTTCGATAGTTCAGCAATGAATCTGCCAATAAATCACTCACAATATTCACAACATTGAAGTCCGTCTGGAGAAATGAGCTCAACTTTTTTTTTTTGGCTTACGGGTAGTTTCTTAAGCTCTTATTTGCTAAAACGCCTCGCCCTTTGACCTATTGAGATATGATTAGCGTCAATGAGTGCTTGTTGTGACTATTTCAACGTAATATGACAAAATAAAAAAAAAAATTTAAAGAACAAATGAACAGCATCATTAACCGACTAAGCTGCATGATTTTATATTATGTGATTTTTTTGTTTGTGATTTACTTACACTTCTTCGTGCGGGTGAATGACACTAGTCTATGTGTCTACGTGTGTTTGCATTTTGTATGTGTGTGTGTGCCACAAACAGACATGTGTGAATTTGTAGCAAGTTCTCTAGGCCCTGTGAAGTCCCTTAGATTCTATAAACCACTAAAAGGACAGTTTTTGCAGTGTCCTTCTTTCATTCCCACCGTCGTGAACCAAAGGCCATTGAGGCACCACGGGAGATATAGAGGAACCTTCCTCCGTGACCTAAGATCTAACCCGGGACCTCTCAAGTCAACAGTCTTGCCATCTACACCACTCGACCATGCATCCCCCTCCCCATCTCTAGAATTGCTATATCGATTGCAGACCAAGCAAATTAACTCATTGACCTTATAGTCCAGCCTATTTGGACCACACTCTCCCCGCCTCCCTTTAAATCTTTGGTGGTCTGGTAATTGATTTATGCAATTAAATGATGTCTAACGAATTATATTTCATTTGTGTGTGTGTGTGTGTGTGTGTTCGTGTGTGTGTATCTCAAATATATGTGTCATGGAGCCCAAAATAATTCTCAGTCAACTAACAATCGCTCAAAAGTCGTTATTTTAGATACAAAAATATCTTCATTGGAATCTTAATTTTTGCCTCTTTATATATCCATTTTACTTTTTATTAGAACGGTATCATTGATTTAAAAAAAAAAAAAAAACATTATATTGTAGAGATAAGAAATATATACTTGAATTTTTAAAAGTGATCATTTATGTAAGTAAAACTTGAAACTGTGACATTCCACCCAGAGACGTCCCCAGGCGATTTGGCGCCCTAGTCAGTCATCAATTAGGACGCCCGCCCCTTCTTTTGAAAGTTTTTTTTTCTAATATTTGGCGCCCCTAGCAATTTGGCGCCCTAGGCAGCTGCCTATGTCGCCTATGCCCAGAGCCGGCCCTGATTCCACCCTACAAATATTGAACTATTTTCATTACCAGACTACTTGCATGTGTTCTATGCACGTAAGCACTGGTCTTAACAGATAACTCGCGTGTTGCGGCAAGGGTAAAGAAGTAATGCACCATTAACCTTATAGGCCATCGGGTCAGATTCGTGTAGAATTTATGTTTCTGTAACCACGGCGTTTGAGGTAAGTGTGTGGCTAGCACAACGCCCAGACGCCTTTTACTTCTTTAACTAATAACAGGTACCCAATCAAAGCTGGGAGATATTGTTGGACTTGACAACAAATTTCACCTGGAAAAATACACTTGGTTTTCACCGAATATCGAACCCGGGACTTAATGTTCGACACCGCTCAGGGACGGCTGGTGTGGTTAAGCGCTCGACTGTCGACCTCCGGGGAAGACCAAGGAGAATTTTTCAGGTCTGGGCTCAAGTTCCCGATATATCTTCCGTGGTGCCTCCATGGCCATTGCACTATCGGCTCTAGGGAGGATGAAAGTTAGGACACTGCAAAAATCGTCCTATTAGCTGTTAATAGGGTCTAAGATTTTTTTCATTTCATCCTAAAAGGGACTTCACACACACCGCTCGGCCATTAGTGCAACGGTACATAATTAAATTAGCCCCATGAGCTAACTTCTAATTTATTCCCAAACTTTTTGAAGATGTCCGAACAAGACTCGCGATTGCAATTTGTTATTTTTGGTTACGAGGAAACGTTCACCTCCCTTACTCACTATTAACACTTATTTATTACTTACTATTACCACTTAGTTATAATAACAAGTATAGAATGCCATTGCTTTATACACGCGTGTTCTATATTTAACACTACCAATATTCGAACCGGGATAAATCTATTGAGATGTGATTTGTAAATGGATAACTCAAATTACTCACTGTATACTTCTCTGTGAAAACTTTCTGTCTTTCTTATGACTGTGTTTGTGTATCTGTGATATTTATATTATGCATCACAGAAACGGATATGGTTCTTGCAATGACGTCATCATTATATGTTGGTGCAAGATCTCTCACTTGAACAGATTAAAAAAAATAAAGATTATTATTTTAAATTTTTATGGCTTTACGAAATGTTTTGGTTATTGCATGATCTCATTGAAAGATATACCTTTTAATGAGCACCATTGATTGTTTTCATTTCAATGGACAAGTGTTGCACATCCGGGAAATGTATATTCTTTATGTATTTCAAATGAGATCAGTAACCTATGACTCGTGCCTGGTGCTTTTATGACCACCACACCCTCTGCAGAAAGTATAGATGTAGAACAGAACCAATCTTAGAGGTCGGGGGGGGGGGAGGGGGTTCAGGCACTAGACAGAAATGTTGATAGAATTTGATTTTGAACAATGATCAAAGTAATTAAAAACATAATCCTCACGTGTGTATATATATATATATATATATATATATATATATATATATATATATATATATATATCATTGCTTCCCTGCGACACATGAACCAAAATCCTGTCGATTCCCACACTCCACAACTCACATTGTTTTTTTTTATTTATTATCCTCCGTCGTCGGTGGCAGTAAATCAAAGAAAGATTATCAATTATTGCATAAAGCACTTACTAAATGCCATAGAAAATCTGCTTGTTATCTCTGTGAATAGAAACCATTGAAAGTGCAAAAAAAAAAACTAAAAAGAAATTTATAATCATTCTGTTATATTCAGAGAATCTCTCTACGCTTGAGTGATTGCAAATCAGAGAATTTAGGGCAGATAATAATTATTGCACGCGTAACAGAAATCCATTACGTGAAAAAAAATCCATTTTCTTTTGTTTTTAACGAAGCTTTTTCGAACAATGAGCTGTTTAATAGAACAAAGTGTTTGACGTGAAGAGGTTATTTTTTTTTTTATTTTGTTTACAATTTAGTTGCTGTGTCCCTGTAAGGATGAGATGAAATCTCTTAGATCCTATGATCAATCATGGTACGGTTTTTGCGGTGCCCCTTCTTTCATCCCCACCATACCCGATTGCGCAATGGCCATGGAGGCACCACGGGAGATATATCGGGAACTTGAGCCAAGAGCTGAAAAATGTCCTTGGTCCTCACCGGAGATCGAACCAGGCACCTTCAGGTCGACAGTCGTACGCTTTACCACACGACCAATCCGTCCCCTTTACAATTTAACTTTAAAAAATTAACGCTCCCCATGCCTTATGCGTGATGATTGTGTCAGTAGAGAGAAATGCATTCTAGAATGAATCGAACATCGTTATCAACCTGATCACCTTATGGGTTCTAAATTTTGTGACATAGATCGCCCCCACGATGTGTCTTCATGATCATTGCAGCCTTGGAAAAAAAAGAAAAGCCAGAAATATGTTGAAAGTTTAAGTCCACCCGACACGGGGTGAGATGGAAAAAGGGCTGCCACAGCCAGTGGCGCCGAGAGCCAACACGCGCCCCAGTACAGGACATCATTGCGGGCCCTTTAATAAACAATAAGTCGTGAAAAATTGACATGGTCGGGGCGGCCGGGCCCCCTTACAGATGCGGGCCCCCCTGGCAATGACCCTCCCCTGCCTCCCCCTCTCGGCGTGCCTGCCCACAGCAAAGTGCGCCCCTGGAGCTAATTTGCAGGGGAGTGGGGTCCTTTGCTTCGCAATATTATTTTATATTATTATTGAGTGTTTTGAATATATATATATATATATATATATATATATATATATATATATATATATATATATATATATATCTGATACAGTGTGAAATGAACATAACACACACCCTTCTTACATAAATTTTGGCCTTAATAATGATTCACTACAGATTCAATCGATGAAAGTTGTTTTAATAAAAGGATTTATTCCACTGAATATTTCGAGACAATGTTATTTTCTACTCGCATATTTAAGAGGATTATTATTATTTTTTTTTTTTGCAGCGCCAACAACAACAGTTTGTTTTGATCAGCAGTGAAATAGAATACAATTATTAATCATACGAAATAAAAACATGACCTGTTTTATCAATTCATGTGACGTAATTAAGTTATTTTAAAATTCTTTGGGGAAATCCGATCTGGTATTGGGAGCGGGCGGGCGGGCGGGAGGTGGGGGGTTAAAATAAACAAAGTATTTAGTCTAAACATAGCAGTAAAAAAAATGAGAGCAAAATCGATCCTTTTATATAATCATTTAATGAATTACTTAATGAAATTAGTCGTATAATATCGTTGAGTGAAAATAGAGGCTAAACAAATATTGTTTCATTAATTTCAATAATTGATTAGTTGACATTATCGTTGTTTTATTTTTTAAAAGTTTTAAAGTTTTACTTTGGTTATATGTTGTTTTTTTTTAAACTGTTAAAATCAAGAAGACGTATTGCTATGGCCATGGGGAAGATACAGGCTATTCCAATACCTTTGTTGACTAAACTGATTTCATCTTTGTCTAGCGGCAAACTTATCTTGTGCTTTTGGCTAGTGGCAAGCTAATCTTGTGCTCCATATGGTCTCCGCCAACTGGTGGTCCCTCTAAAAACTCACACGAAACATGTTATGTATCCGATGGGGACTCTAGCGTTGGCTCCCTTAAGGACATCTACCCAGGACATGTGTTCGGGTTTTTACCCCCCCCCCCCCACCTTTTCGGCGTTTCTGTTACATGTCTGGTTTGCAATCATCTGAAAATAAAGTTGGTTAGCATTATGTCTTATTTCCAAGCTAGGTCCAGTGGTGTAGCGAGCTTAACTCACCCACGGGACACAGTACTTTTTTAGAGCCCCCCCCACCCACATTCGAAAACAATATAATATTATATGTAAAATATACCATTAGGCGCCCCTTTGTGAGTAGCGCCGGGGCATGATGCCTCCCCCCCCCGGGCCTTGCCCACTCCTCATTACGCCACTGGCCTGGTCACCCACTGGCCTGGTCACCCACTGGCTTGGTCACCCACTGGCCTGCCTGGTCACACACTGGCCTGGACACCCACCGCTTTTGTTTTATTTCTACTAATAATAATGTATATAAATGTTTTATATGATATAGTAAGTTATATTTGTGCCTACATTTAAGTAAAAAAAAAGTTCCCTTCTTAGCCCTAACGGGCCATCGGGGGCAGATGAAGTGTAGAATTCAACTGTTTCTATAACCTCGGCATATGAAGGGATTGTGTGGTTAACACAACGCCCAGCCGCCTTTACTTCCCCAACTTAAAGTCAGGTACCCATTTAAAGCTGGGTGGACTTGTGGGACGACTTTGCACCACATTTCACCTGGAAAAATTCTCATGGTTCTCACCGAGGATCGAACCCAGGACTCTCAGGTTGACAGTCGAGTATCTACACCACTTAGATATCCGTCCCATTTAAGTGCATTTCAATAAAAGGTTTTTCTTTGAATGTTTTTCTGTTTTTTTTTCATTTTATATTTGATTAGTGCGGCACATAGCACCATTCTCAAATTTATCTATTTTCATAACTGGCATTAGTTCGCTAACTTTTGTGTTTCTATTTTTTCTCAACAAACAGGTGTTCGATGCCTTCATTGTTGTGTCGTCATTCGCACTGGACTTTGTGTTTTTAGACAGCCGATGGTACGAGACAGGAAAGGATGCCACCACAATACTCGTCTTGCTGCTACCTTGGCGCGTCGTACGGATAGTCAACAGTAAGCTCGGCACTTGTAGATTCTATTGTCACTCTATCCGGCCTATCAAACAAAGTGTCTGGTGTTTTTTTTTTCTTTCTCATCAGTTGTCCACATTCCGTTTATTAGTCTGTCTGATATCGAAACATCTATCAGACTTGTGTCAGTAGTTATAAATAAATCTGTCTGTGTTTATAGACAAAAGAAACCAAATTTACTCGAGCTATTTCTATTGAGCAGTATTGTTTAAACGCATGGGGAGGGGGGAGGCGTTGTGCGGGAGCAATGGGTGGTGGCAATAGAAGGCAGATCAGAGGCATAATCGGAGGGTTACAAGTTCTAGCCTCAGTCAGATGCATAATATTTGTTCAGGTCTTGGTGAAAGTCCCCCAACTCCACACAACTTTAAATGGGTACCTGACTTTAAGTTGGGGGGGGGGGGGTAAAGGCGGCTGGGCGTTGTGCTAACCACACCACAATCCGTTCATATGCCGAGGTTATAAAAACAGATGAAATTCTACACTTCACCTGCCCCTATAAGGGCTTAAGGAGAACTTTACGTTTTTTTTACTGAGATTTAAAGCATTCAGGTACCCCCCAACACCACACCAACTCTAGGTGGTAGTGCGTGAGACTCACTGCCGAGGGCAAGTAAATATATCCTGTATACTTTCACACAGAATCTCACATCCCTGGGGTGTTGGGCAGTCTCCAACACCCCCCTGAGGCAGCCATTAATAGATCCAAAAAACTATAGGAGTTCGCATTCTGTGTTGTATTAATTATGCTGAGGTTGTCCACATATTATGAAAGACATCTATACGTTGGCAAAAAAAAATTAAATAAAAACAACAATACACTGCTATGACTTAAGACTGAGGGAGAGAACTCCAAGGATAATGCACGCAGTATTGTTTCTCTTTTGTCTTCAGTTCTACAAGATATTGATACGGCGAAAAATCACGTTTGTCTCTTATTTTTTAAATGTCTGTCTGAGTATATGCTTATAAACTGTTGTTTGGTTGGTCGCACAAACACACACAATATTATTTTTATGCCATCAAACTTCATTATTTGTATAGAGACAAACCTCATTATTTTTACACAGTTGTACTTCATTATTTGTGTTTTCACTTTTGCTATTTGTATCCACATTATATTGCAAATGCACTGTTTCGGAGAGTATCACAGTATATATTGGCATGTTTTGTGATCTCTCCTTCCTGGTCTGAGAGACATACCATGATCCAAGGGGCATGGATCATAGGGGTTCTCTAGTCAGGAAAAAAAAACCAATACTTGCGATGGTGGTGGTACTGTGGTCAATGAGGACTATCCGAGACCTCAGTATTCACAGCTGGCGGAGGTGACGGATGTGGTCGGCACACAACACCCTTCCACTCCGTCCCACTCAAGCACACCTACGCAGCCTGCCATTTCGGGCTGAGGGTACAGACACACTCTGTCCGAGTGGCAGGAAAAACCCCGTTCCTTGCCATTCTGGCCGATCGGCAATACACACACCCTGCTGGTCTGGCCAGTTTGGGCAAGGATTAAAACCCATCTTTCTGCCGTCCCTGCAGATGATAGCGGGTACACTCACCCCGCCGCTCTGTAGGCATGGCAGACGTGCATCAGCGCCGCCAACAGTGCTGGTGTGGTAGGCACACTACACCCTACCATGCTGGCAATGGCGGCGTTAAGAAAAAAACAAAAAAACTAACTGCTACCATCAAAGCAAAAAAAATAAAGCTTTTATCGAAATACACTAAAAAGCAAAAAAGAAAAGAAATAAAATTCCTTAGATGATACACGTTTTAAAATAAATTATCATTACTAAAATAGAATTTTACTAAAATCAATGTGTATACCTTTGTGTCAACACACGTCAGTCTGTGTACATTTGCACCAACACGTAATTATTTGCACACATAAACCTACACACATACATACTTCGTTATGCATACTTTACATCTAGCACACATATTCATATGATCTACTGCTTTGATCAATGATTGTATGTAAATGCAAGGAAGACCAGGTCTTGAAATGTGAGACTTATAAATGAGATTGGGGATTGGACAGCCATAATGATCATCTCACCAGGGAAATATAATCTCGGTAAAGCCATTTGCCGTGACACCAGCATTTATGATAGAGTTCGTGCGGACAGATAAACTGTTTGTTAGGAATAGAATAAATAGGAAGACAAAGGCAATTTATACAATAATTATTTTCTCCCACTTGCCCTCTCTCTCTCTCACACACACAGACGTATGCACTAGCATAAACAACAAGTTTGTTGTAAGTACAGGCTACGCTATATGTAGCTTATACATTAAAAAAATCAAAACTTGATTATTGGAAGGGATATGCTATCAAACAGATATTTAGCTAAATCAATGATTCCCTAACTATGCACCTAGTGCACTAACCAAGAGATTGACGGCCATCCAATGAAAAATCTAAATAAATAACATTACTCATAGACTCTGTTATAACATTACTCATAGGCTCTGTTATAACATTACTCATAGACTCTGTTATAACATTACTCATAGGCTCTGTTATAACATTACTCATAGACTCTGTTATAACATTACTCATAGAATCTGTTATAACATTACTCATAGGCTCTGTTTACATGTAATACAGATGGTTGTCCGAAGTTACTCCATTATAGAAACTGTTTTCATAATGAGGAGAACATCTGATCTAGAGGCTATACCCACAATTATCTGTCTGATAAAGTGACGTTATAGAAACTGTTTTCATAATGAGGAGAACATCTGATCTAGAGGCTATACCCACAATTATCTGTCTGATCTAGAGGCTATACTCACAATTATCTGTCTGATCTAGAGGCTATACCCACAATTATCTGTGTGATCTAGAGGCTATACACACACTTATCTGTCTGATCTAGAGGCTATACACACAATTATCTGTCTGATCTAGAGGCTATACACACAATTATCTGGCTGATCTAGAGGCTATACACACAATTATCTGTCTGATAAAGTGAGAGGTTCGTTAAACTCTTTTATTTTTTTTATTTTCAGGTTTTCTGATGACCATGAAACATAAACATCACATTCAGATGATGAACATGAAGAGAGCCAGAAAGAAGGCGGAACTAAAAGCCGCCAAATTGCAGACGTTATTGTCAGAAGTTAGGGTAAATAAAGTTTGATAGGAATTATCAGACCAGACTTAGATTATGTAAAGATAAATGTAGAAAATATAATATCACAAGTTAGAATAATAGTGGATTAATGTTAATTAGTGAAGGTTATAATATTAAAAGTTAGGTTAATTGTAGTTTAATGCTAATTAGTAGGGGTTATATTATTAGACATACGTTAGCATAATTGTGAATTAATGTTAATTAGTAGGGAATAATAATATCATAAGTTAATTCCAATCCTATATGTGTATCTTCCTAGGAGATTTTTAAATATCAAGTTTAACCAAGTATACTTTATTTTTGTTTAAAATACATTAATTCAAGTAAAAAGAATAGTGTTAACTGTTAATATGTTAACTGTTGATACATACATGCGTTAGTACCGTTTCTTTGACATACCAGCACGCGATGATCACATGCTAACAGATCTCGAGCTGAAAAATAAAGTTTTGTTTAATGCAAGGGAAGAAACCTATTTTTTTTGTGTCGTATGTTATAGTTTAATAAGGTTATATCCCTTGATCTTTTTTTCTTCATATTTGTTAAGATGAAATATTACATGTATTTGCATTTCATTAATTTTAATATCAACATAAAGGCATAAGAAAATTATAAACGATTACACAATTAAACAAATTTAGAATCGATAACTGAAAAGTTTTTTTTGTTTTTTTTCAAAATTTCGGTTTTCAATGGAAGATTTTAACCGCCTGTTCGAGGCTGTCTCTCAGATTTTTAGCAACCCACTGTGCCATAGTACAGCTTTGTGTGTATAATTGTTGAAAGATTTGTTTCGCTTCTTTTTTTTTTGCAAGTTTTTTACTTTGTTTGGCAGGCAGGAATAATTATAATATTCTTAAAATTATTTCTTAGATTTTTCTTTAAGTGCTTATTATAATTATTTTCATTTTTTTTTAATATTATCTTTTCAAAAAAAAAAAAAATTCTTTCAATTTTATCGTGTATAAATTGCCTGTTTCTTATGACTTACTCCAACACCGAAACAGTTCCAAACAATGTATTTTAACCTTTACAATGTTTTTACCTTTACAATGTTTTTACTTTTACTGTTAAATATTGACAGTGTTATTATTTCTTTCGTTAATGACACAGAAAGATGTCCAGCTACTGGTGGCTTTGTGTCGGTCTAACGAGATCGAGGAGAAGGACATCACTGCCTGTCTGTGTAGGTGGCTTTTTGTATTCTCGGTATCTGTCTCACCCCCCTCCCTCCCCCCTTTCCCCATGTTGCTCACAGTCCTCCATACGAAATATAAAAAAAAATCCCTAAACTGTGCTCGTCATGTGCACATACAACCCTTTGCCCCCGCCAGACAGTATTAGAACTCTGACAAGGACAATCTCTGTAAACTGGGCCCCCTCACTCACCCCCCCCCCCCACTTTGCAAGGTATTTTAAAGCAGTTAAAGTAAGCCGATGGGGTCTCAAAGATTCCCGACCTGATCCGTTTTCAGGTCGCTTTTTCCTAATCCTGTATAGGTGACATGATCCTGTATTTTTTTTTTAAGTAATAAGTCATCATAGTTTAAATTATTTAAATTCACATATATTCCCAATAAAGTAAAGAACAAAAGAAGATTTCACTTATTTATCGTTTGAATATTCTAGTAGATAACAAATTTTTTGAAACTTGCTTGTCACAACTGCTCTTAAAAATAAAAATATTAGTTTATAAACATTGTATCTTTATTATGCTGTTCGCCTCCCTGCCTTTTCAGTAAATACAACTCACACCTCAATGGTAATTTACTAATGAAGTGGTCCGTAATTTATGAGTAAAGTGGTCTGTAATTTATGAACAAAATGCTCTGTAATTTATGAACAAAGTGGTCTGTAATTTATGAATAAAGTGGTCTGTAATTTATGAATAAAGTGGTCCGTAATTTATGAATAAAGTGGTCCGTAATTTATGAATAAAGTGGTCCCTAATTTATGAATAAAGTGGTCCCTAATTTATGAATGGAGTGGTCTGTAATTTATGAATGAAGTGGTCTGTTATTTACGAATGAAGTGGTCTGTGATTTACTTATTAAGTGATATTTTTCCTGTCTTGCAGACGGTAAAGGAAGAAGGAGCGTCACCCTGAGTGCCATGTCAACGTGTACCTCCCTCATGCTGATTTCGACCCTGGGCAAGGACGCCGTACAAGAGGATGATATCTATGGGAAGTAAGTTGACTGGACACTGTAAACCTTTCATTTTTTGTTCAGGATGATGATATTATGTAAAATAAGTTGGGGTTTTTTTTTTGTTGGCGAACTTATATAAGAAACTCTTTTAAGTGCACTTTTAAATAGTACTGAAATGAACATCTCATTTTTGTGCACTATAAGCGTTATGATAACGTTATGTTGATAAAAGAAATACGATTAGTATAAACCGTAACCTTGCACACAGTTCGTCTATTTCTTAAATAACCAAGATATTTCTGTCTTTTTTTTTTTTAACACGTCCTGGAAAGAGTAAGATGTTCTTCTCTGAGATCATTTAACCCATTAATGGGAACGTTTTTTTTACAGTACCCGACTTTTATCCTCACCATAACCGATAGTGCAATAGTCATATAGGCACCACGGGAGAAATTTTGAAGGTGACAGGGACTCGCCGGAAGTGAAGTCCCACAGGCATGCCGGTCGTGCTGCATCATGAAGCTGCGGCTCGCGACCAAAGCGCCACCTACCCTCCCTAACATTTTTGAGAACATTTTTCATTTAATGCAGTCTGTTCATTATGGGCTAGTGGTCTTTTGAACCACAATGTAATATGAAATAATGTAAAATAGTGACTGGATAATTAATTTTACCCTACTTGTGCACTTATGTAACGGTATGTATAATTACTTTTTTTTTATAGGGTAATATATATGTTATGCCTGAGTTGAAAGGTCAGAGTGACCGATAGATAATCAGAATTTAACAAAATAATGTAGAGAAAAATATTAGATAGAGTTTGTGTGACAGTAATAGAGACAGATAGAAAAGGGAGAAAGATATAATGGTGACAGATAGACAGACAGAAAGACAAACAGATTAGATAGATAGATAGATAGATAGATAGATAGATAGATAGATAGATAGATAGATAGATAGATAGATAGATAGATAGATAGATAGATAGATAGATAGATAAATAGATAGATAGATAGATAGATAGATAGATAGATAGATAGATAGATAGATAGATAGATAGATAGATAGATAGATAGATAGATAGATAGATAGATAGATAGATAGATAGATAGATAGATAGATAGATAGATAGATAGATAGATAGATAGATAGATAGATAGATAGATAGATAGATTGATAGATAGATAGATAGATAGATAGATAGATAGATAGATAGATAGATAGATAGATAGATAGATAGATAGATAGATAGATAGATAGATAGATAGATAGATAGATAGATAGATAGATAGATAGATAGATAGATAGATAGATAGATAGATAGATCAAACGTAATCCCATCACCTCAATGTAACATGTTGTTGCTGCATCTGCCCACAGAGTGTTCAAAGAGGCGCTGAACGAGGGGGACAGCTCCGAGCTCAACTCAGAGATACAGCAGGCAGAGGAGGCTGCCATCGATGCCGCCATAGAGCTGGACGAGAAGATCAAGGCCAGGAGAAAGTCCAAGAAGTACAAGTCAGTAGTGTACCTCTAAAACATTAGTGGTTCAGCAGCATGAAAGAGTGACTATACCCATGCCTAGTTCCTGATAGATATGAGTTTTATAGCAATTAGGTGACATATTTAATATGCAAAAAATCTTATAGCGGTCAAAGGGGTGGGGGAACTATGTCGTGAGAACCACTGTTGTTGATTTCTGGATCATTAAAATTGAAATAACTGTACAATTGATTGTCAGTGCTGTGTACTTGGAAGGTTTTTTTTTTTTTATAATAATTGTCTACAATAAGATCTTCTGGTCATAATTTCCAAGAACATAATTCTGATTATTATCAGTGCTACCTCCCTTAAGTTAGACGTACCATATGGTTCATCTCCCTTACGCTAGACATACCCTCTTAGGCTACATCCCATAGGATAGAAGTATCAATACAATGTATCTATATGGTTATTAAAGAATAATAAAACTGATATTCCTTGGAACTAAATACGTCATAATAGTTGTTTTATTTAAGATTAAACTATCATCCTGTCATTTCGAACTCATATGCTGTTATTATAGTTATCTAATTTAAAATTCAGCCATCATAAAGTCATTTTTAACACTTAAATGCTATTACAATAGTTCTTTATCGTTTACTCTTCATTCTGTCCAGGAGCAAGAAAACTCGAGTGAAGCGAAGCTACACAGTGCCGAGAAGAACGGCCAGTTTGGACATTCCTGAGCCGGACATCAATGAAAACGACAGCAACATATTCTACATCAATGACGGCTACTTAAGAGGTCAGTCTTCACGTTTCTGACTGTTTTGATAGCTGGGGGGGGGGTCCAAAGGTGGCCAGACGTGAGGTCAATAAGAGCCCCTCGGCAGTTTTTTTTTGTCCTCATAGCAGTAGAGTACTCCAACCACAGTGAATTCAACTAAATAAAAAGGGGGGGAGGAAATGAAAATATTAAAACAATAATATATATATATATATATATATATATATATATGACGTGCATTAAACTTTCAAATGTTCTGCTTGCTGCTCTAAAAGTTGCGTTTACCTAAATGGACAAATTATAGCCCGCGGGCCAAGTACGGCCAATAAGCTGTTTGACCCATTGTGGCCCACGATTCAAAAAGCGTGCCCATCACTGATAAACGGATATGAGCTTTCTCGATATCGTCAGTAGAATTCGATGAATGTTTAGACTTGGGATTTGATTCCACTGGAGTGGTATTGATAATATCAAAGATTGCTTTTTTTTTTTCAATTATTTTGTATCTTTCTAGAGTAAATGAAGTCTTATAAACATCAGATGTAACATTTTTTATTTTCCAGAACAGCGTGGAATCCCGTTTATTTGTTGTTGTCGTTATGTCTGTGCATGTAACAGTAATAGCTCAAGGGAAATAGCTGATTATTTTTTTAATGAATTGTAGCTGCAGCCCAGACTACCTCCCCTGGCGGCAGTGGTGATTTCACCGCACTGCAAGGGGGAATAGCCGGTTGTAGCGCTGTCAACGAAGAGGAGGAGCACCAATTAAACCATAACGGCGGTCACGTGGCGCCGACCCAGGCGGCGGGCAGGTCGAAGTACCAGAGCACGGCGTCGGTTAGAAACTTGCCGATGAAGAAAGGCAGCAGGTCTAACAGTATGGTGGTACGTAGAACGGGGCTAGAGACACTTTATGTCAAATTGATATCTTTGTGCACTATTCATATATATATATATATATATTTTCTTCTTGTTTAGTATTAACTCTTTATTTATTGCTTGCTGTGAACTATAGTCTAAAGCAGAGAGCATTGTTGGATAGAACCACAGAGGTTAATACAACTGGATCACTTAAGGTCTTCATTTACTATTGTGTTAATGTATTGTAATTATTGTATTAATGGGCATGAAGAAAAACAAAGACCGGGGGGGGGGCATTTTACTTTTGGATTAAACGTTTTGTGTGCATCTAATCTAACTACATCAGCCACAAAGCTAAAACCATTACGTTGGGCACAAGAGCCATAAACATATACAATCTCAACAACACACGTGTGTATGTGTAACATATCACCCTATGTGTGAGAAATCTAAAGCTGACATTCTTCATTTACAGTTAGGGCTCTAGATGTTTATAATTAAACAACCGGGTGAGAAGGGAGCATTGGGGGCAGATGCGTGTAGAATTTTAATATCCACAGATAATTGAGGGATCGTGTGGCTAGCACATACCATAGGGCTCCGCCTTTACTTCCCCAATTTTGAAGTCAGGTCCCCATTTAAAGCTGGGTTGACTTGTGGGACTTTGATAGGACCTGAGAAATCCCAAGTTTGTCATTGAGGTTCGAACCCGGGACCCCCTCCGGTGGACTCGCCTACCTTTCCCATTCTAGTGCAGTAAGTTATACAATAATTTAGTTTTTAAAAGTAATACAATGTTAAAAAAAAAAAAAGAAATGATTCAATTGGGATAGTACATTGGTGTGGAAGCTCAGTGGTCCCCCAATTTTTGTTCTCGTCACGGACCGGTCAACGTCACGATAATTTCACTGCGCCTTGAATGGACGAAGGGGAGGGGGGAAGTGGCGTTGAATATTTCTTGCCCATGGAAAAGTCGCACAATCCCGAGAGAACTACACCACAGTAAATAGAAAGGAAATAATTGAATGTTTCTTTGGCGGCCCAGTACATTGTGATCAACGGACGACGGGGTTGGGAACCACTGTCATAGCTAATGGCTTCTAGTGAAGAAGGCTGGATGCACAAAATTTACAAAACATTGTAAAAATTTCCTCCCCCATTCTTCTTATAGAGTTCCAAGTACTCCAGTTGTACTAAGCTTTGTGGATAGAACTGACTTCATTTTTTGTTTTCATTAAATGGTTGCCATTTTTAGAGCATTTTCGAAAAAAAATGCTCTATTGTCCCCGTTTTGTCTGTCTGTCTGTCTGTCTGTCATCACCCTAGATCTCAACAACCATAAGTCCTAGACCCATGATGTATATATCATTTTGTATGTCTTGGCCTGCCATGTGTACATCAAAAGTTCATTTTGCGATAGGACCTCTGAGGGCCGGGCTTCAGGGCTCCTAAGGGGCTTATATATTATATATACACCTTGTACGTTCAATAACCCATTCATTTGGTGCGAAATACTGCAGCACGTAGTTTCACCAAGATTTATTAAGAAACTCATCAAATGAAATAGTAAGCTTGTGTTCTGAGTTTAATTGAAAGTATCAGAGCTACGCAACAATTGACGGAGTTTTCGGACGATTAAATGACTATAATTTCGAATGTTTTCAATTATGAGTCCTATTTCAGTAACCACAAACCACTTGTAGTTAGATTTAAGAGACAATATTTTTTTTTCAAATATAAAGAAACGTCTTTATAATTTTTTTTTTACAAATATATGCATTACACAATTGAATTTATAAACATTTCCAAAATTTACAAATATTTACTGAAAGCTAACAAACGTACTGATACATAACACGAAAATGCGCTAACACGTCCTGTGTCCAGAATGGAACAGGCTTAATTGCTTGTTCTTTAAACATAGTGCAATGTTTTACTATTGGCTTACAAAATATACAGTGACGTATCCGGGTCGATTGGGTATGTGCGCTCCGTTTCTGGTGCCCCTTTCAATGAGAGGCCATTTTTTTTTTTAAAATTAGAAACGTCTGGAGACACAAAATGTATTTATTTTTTCTTTAGGGAATGGGGGGGGGGGTAATAAAAATGGGTGCCAAATCCATGGAACACCACTGGAGGTGTATTTGAAATGCAGAAGGGCACGTACATTTCGCCTAGCTCTGCATAGTTTAATTGGCCTTGTTTTATTAACTCTGCCCTAAAACGCAAATGATTTAGAAAGAAACATTCATCCAATCAGAGCAGGGTAAACAAACTAGCAGACCGCAAAGTGCCTCTACTTAATGTCAAAGGTCACCTTCAAGAATAAATTACTACTAAATTTGAAGCTAACCCTCCCCCTCCCGAACGAGTACTTTTTTGCTTAGGGGTCCTTTCCACAAACATCCCTGTAAGTCTCTGCCCCCCCCCCACCCCCCTTAAACTTAAATACTGCTCTGATCCAGTCACAAACACTTACATACACTCACATGCACACACACACACACATTTCAATGTACATTAACCTTAACTCCTCCAGTTAATACATGTATTTACTTCCTTTTCTAAACTTTTGTTTAATACCCGTTTTTTTCATGACCAATCTGTGTCGTCTATGTGCGTGAGTGCGCACGTGTGCAAATGTGTATTTCTCTTTTGATCTGTTCAGGTCGGTATCTATCTGCAGTTTGTATTTGAATGTCTTTGTTCGTAGTGACTTATAAATACCAGGAACTTCAGAGTTAGATTCTTTAGTTGGAAAGAACAAACAAATTAGGTTGACGTGCAGGTCGTAGGTGGATGAGTCATTCCTTGTATGAGAGAATTCTTTTTCATGTGTTCCACATATATGAGTTCTACTGTTTTTGTTGTTATGTGCGTCAAAAATAAAAAAAGTTTCCTTAGCCCAAGCGGGCACATGAAGTGTAGAATTCACCTGTTACTATAACCTCGACATATGAAGGGATTGTGTGGTTAGCGCAACGCCCAGCCGCCTTTACTTCCCCAACTTAAAGTCAGGTACCCATTTTAAAGCTGGGTGGACTAGTGGGACGACTTTTAATCCAATTTCACCTGGTAAAATTCCCCATGGCTCTCACCAAGGATCTAAGCCATGACTCTCAGGACGACAGTCGAGTATCTACACCACTCGACAATCCGCCCCACAGTTGTGTGTGTTGCGTCTAGTTATTACCAGGGCTCGATTTACCGCCGGGGATGCCGGGGATATCCCAGACACTGAGAACTGTCAACCCCGGCTCTGCTTTAGCTAATTTCATCCCCGCAGGGGATGAAACCATAGACATTTATTTTTCATCCCCCGGCACTGGTTTTTTCTTAAATCGAGCACTGGTTATTAGCCAAACAGATATAAGTTATACTGTTTTGTCTGTTTTCATTGTGTTTAACATATATTAGTTCCTCTGTTTTTACTGTGTCGTCATAATCTAAACACACAACTTAACTCCACTGTTCTTGTCTCTTGTGTGTTCACTGTGCTCCTGTGTTCAACAGATCTATGTTCCAGAGTTCGATGAACCAATCGAGATACCAATCAAAAAGCAAAGGAAGAGGAAGCCCTCTGTGCATTTTGATTCCAGTAAGACACATTTTAGCTTCCAACTCATAATGCGCATGTCTGACTTTGTCCTCTCCCACCTTTAGTTTGATAAGTAGTTGGTTCAAACCCACACCTCTGTTGCACCCATTGCCGTATGTGTTCAACTGCACTTTACACGCATGTATTTATGTTGGTGGTGATGGTTGGTCAAATGTAAAGCATGATAAATGTGACATAATTTTACCTATGCATGTTTGACTAAAGAAGTTAAGACATTTTTACTTATTGAATGAAACACACATGAATGCATTATGTTTCTATACCTTTGTGTGCATGCTTGGATTTTGACTAAGTAAAATGTACTCTCAACTTCATAACAAATTATTTTTTTACGATTTATATTTTTTATGGCTTTAGAGAGGAAAATATGCATTTTATAATACTAGTTTATATATTAACATCTTTATAATCCTATGTTTATATATACATCAATTTAAATAGTACATTGTGGGTGTATAACAGAGGTTTCAAAATTCTTTGATGAGTCTTATGCGCTTATCAATGAGACATTATTTTTTCTATTATTGATTTACTCTCATTCACTAAAGGCTGATACTAAATTATAAGGTCATTGAAGTATATTTACTATAGTATCCGGCTATTCTATAGTCTTTGAAGTATATTTACTATAGTATCTGGCTATTCTATGGTCATTGAAGTATATTTACTATAGTATCTGGCTATTCTATGGTCATTGAAGTATATTTACTATAGTATCCGGCTATTCTATGGTCATTGAAGTATATTTACTACAATACCAGCCGGACACCTAGCGTGGTCACCCTGGGTATGTCCATTTGGTTTTTGTTCAAATCGCCAACCACAATAACAGCTGTAACAAAAATATCACCAAGACATTATTTTGTTTTCCTTACAAATTTTCAGCTAAGAAACAATAAAACAAATTAAATGCAATAAGACCATCTAACACAAAGAAAGCAATTTATTTAGTCAAACATCTATTTTTATAATGTAAGGGCCTTCGGTCACACGTGACACGTCCAGCTAATGAGGATTTTATAATTTGCTTGGTCAGAGGGGACACGAGTTAAAAGTACAAACAAATGGTACATTTATAGTACATTGATAAATAAAAACAAAGCGACAACCATTATATAGGTTGTTTATTTGCAGAATCATCCATTGGGTGAATCAGCAAATCTCGGGGTCAAGGACACCGTGACATCATTTGTGTGTACTTGATTTTGTACCCAATCAGATTCACTCGTGCCGGTGTTAATTCCCGTTGGCTATATATAACATTTCCTCCATTGTGTAAATAAATTAATACCTATAAATTTACCTTTTTTTAAACATCGTTTATAAATACATACAAATGAAGTCTTTTACTTTCATATTTCTTGTAATGTAACATGCAAATAATATCGGAGTTTTAACACATACACACACAAAATTGTATCGCCAATGTCATTGACTTGCAGCCCGTAGCGTGAAAATTCTACAGCAGGGGCCAGGCAATAGCAGGGGGGGAGGGGCTAGGTAATACATTTTACTAAGTAGAACAAATTAGCAGGGGGGCCAGACAAAACGCAGGGGGGCTGGCCCCCCTGCCCCCCCCCCCCGCACGCTACGGGCCTGCTGACTTGGAGATAATGACTAAACTCCCTGCAGGCAGGGCCGTCGCCAAGGGGCTCATCCTGAAGATACACGTCAGGTTAACAGTTGCAATATTCAAATATGATACAGGATAGCCCATTTTAAATCCGCAACGTAACCTTGTGCACTGTGACTATGGAGGCATTGCGGGAGAGATTAATATGTGACTGGACACGCTGGGATTTTGAACCCAGTTTGTTCATGAACCGGTGCCCTACATCATGGGTGGGAGGGGCAAAGAGCAGTGTCTATGTGTCAGACCCGTCACCATGGTGACGCAAGAGAGTGGGTGTGTCAGTGAAACAAACCGACATATTTGTTTACAAACACTGGCTGAATGAAACAAAATCATTCACGATGTCTGTCTAACAGATCAGTAACGTGGATTGGTCGGAAGTTTGTACATAAATAATCAGCATGCTGAAATATCAGCTCATTTGTGAGAAATTAATTTTCTTTTATTTTTTTTTATTATGGAGAACCGGTGTAAAATATCCCAGAGAATGTGTTCAATAATGTATGCCAAAAGCAAGGATATTTCAATATCCCAGTAAGAATGGAAATCAGTTCCAGTTATCAGTAAATAAAATGGATGCTACCGCAGATTTTTGTAATATAATACAGTTGTTTTATTTAATTTTGTTTTCTCTCTTAATTTATTTATTTTGCCCCCCTTTCTTTATAAACGCTAACAATCAGTAAGAAAAGAAAAGAAAAGAAGCGCATGATGTAGACCAGTGGTTCTCAGTATTTTACACTTCGTGACCCCACAGTGGCAACTGGTTTTTGAGAATAAATGTCTCATTAGGGTTATATATTTTCTTCGCTTTCAGATGTTTTTTTTTTTGTAACATGGAGTTGTAATTATGCATCAGAAGATTCTTGATTTTTTTTTAATTATAAATTTTAGTTTGGTAGCGACCACCCAATGAAACGTCCGTGTGTGTGTGAAGTCCCTGTAAGGATGAGATGAAATTTTAGATCCTATAAACCACTAATGGGGCGGTTTTTATGGTGCCCTTCTTTCATCCCCACCATAGCCGATAGTCCGATAGTGCAATGGCCATAGAGGCATCACGGGAGATATATCGGGAACTTGAGCCAAGACCTGAAAAATTTCCTTGGTCCTCATCGGAGATCGAACCAGGTACCTTCAGGTCGTCAGTCGGGCGCTTTACCGCACGACCATCCTTCCCCTTCCACCAGTTGGTCGCGACACACACTTAGAAAACCAGTGATGTAGGCTATGCACTCATTTTGTTCAAGATTACACTATATAGAATATATTTTTTTAAAGGGAAATAACTCGAACTGCTGAATGAGTTTTATTGTGAGTTATCTTTCGTTCTGTGAGTAACTGTGAGTGTGTTTGTTGTTTTGGCTTTAGTTGTTACTTTTAATTGCACTATTTATTATCAATATTTAAAAAATGGCTTGCAAAAAAATTTACTTGACACAATTTCTAAAACTTGTATTATTTATTTTTTTTTACAGACGTTTGAAGTGACCACACAAGTTACTTATCTGTGAATGGACGTGAGGATTACATGATGAACAGAAAATGGAAAAAAATCCCAACTAGCAATGAGATAAAAACGAAACGAAATGTTTTATTGAAATACTTTTATACAGCAAATGTTGCTTATTTCAAACAAATTTTTAACACACAAAAAAAAGTAACTGTTAAGCAAAAACATAAAGTGGAACTTGGAAAACAATATTTAGTGACAGATGAAATTATTGAGAGATCAAATTTATCTGAACGAAATAATTGAATCATTGCCGCCGCATGGGGAGTGTGTGTGAGGCTTGACCACTTGTCAGGGACACATTTCCTTGGGGCCCCCTCTGATCTAAAATGACTGAGGCAATGGTGTGTGTATGTGTGTGTGAGTGTGTATTATCTTACGGCAGCCCTGATGCACTACAAGAAGTGACATGATGTGACATGAGGTGACATGAAGTGACATGAGGTGACATGAAGTGACATGAAGAGACATGAAGTGACATGAAAGTGACATGAGGCGACATGAGATGACATGAGGTGACATGAGGTGACATGAAGAGACATGAAGTGACATGAAGAGACATGAAGTGACATGAAGTGACATGAAGTGACATGAAGTGACATGAAGTTACATGAGTTGACTTGAAGTGACATGAGGTGACATGAAGTGAATCATTGAATAAAACTGACAACACACTGACAGCCGTTCTGGGGCACTTGGCAAAAACAATTTGGGGACGGGAGGACCTTTGTGAAAGTGCGTTTTTAAAGTCTACCAAAGTTCGCCTATCCATTGAAAATAATTTCAAGGGGGGTAACGCACAAAATATTTCTGTATTGTTAGATTTTGTTATTGTTAGTTGAAATTTTTTTTCAAATGTTTTCACCACTGCTAGTTATATAATTGTAAACCCAATTTTTAAAAGTTGTCCTTCTTAAGAACATGAAAATGTGGGATCAGTGTACCGATAATTAATTGAACAAACACTGAGTGGTGTGTGGATATATTGTTAAATATCAAAACTTTATCTGTTTGCATATGTTGTTATATTATTGGATGCATTTTTTTCATGTGATTCTTTGATGGTAATCTTTGAAAAAAATGATTTAGAAATATTGAACTGTAACAAACAAAAAGATAAAAAAAATTATATGAACCGAGTGTAATAGTTTATTTCTAGTCATAATTAACTTTTAGTGTTTTACGGAGATGAGGGGAAACAACTCAACCATTTGAAAAGAACCTTTGTGTCCGCCCTTGGCTGTTGCATTCATGAATGCAGCTGCAAGTTATTTTCAATGCGAGCTAGAATGTAGCAATTGGCAACACAAAGTCTGTATTGGCTGTTACATTCATGAATACAACTGTATGTTTTCAATGCGAGCCAGAAGGTAACAATTGGCAACGCAAAGTCTGTATTGGGCAAAGTCTGTACTGGGCAAAGTCTGTATTGGGCGTGTAACGTTATCACACAACAGCATTTTATTTGTATTCCATCGGTCTTTAATGAACAGCATTATTGTGCGTTTATATTTATAGATATCTTAATGTAAACATATTTGAAATCAAAACTCATTTGAGTTTCATTGCTCACACATTTTTTTTGTTGTTATTCATCATGATCTGTGTGAGCAAAGTTTGTTCATGATCTGTGTGAGCAAAGTTTGTTCATGATTTGTGTGAGCGAAATTTGTTCATGATCTGTTTGAGCAAAGTTTGTTTATGATCTGTGTGAGCAAAGTTTGTTCATGATCTGTGTGAGCAAAGTTTGTTCATGATCTGTGTGAGCAAAGTTTGTTGCTTGTTCATTTTTTTTTCCTCACAGAAAAATTTGTAATTGGAACAACAATGTTCTAAATATTGATATAAGTATACCATTCATTTAATTTTTACCATCAAACTAACCCAGTCTAGTGTTATTGTTCACTTCTTCTATTGCTGTTGCCAACTTCTCTTAATGTTCATGAAATATAGATGCATTGTTCTCTTTAATTATATACTTCAGATACACCATATAAGTGAATCAAATATTCTTACTCAACGGAAAATTCTTCGTTCATATTTCAGCTTATTACAATTTTACCAGATTGCAATATGTCATATTCTGAACATAACATACGGAGGTATATATTCTCTTTAGAATCTAAGACAAATAAATAAACAGTTAGAAAAAGTTATATTTACGGAATATCAACTCATATATTCGGTACTGAGAAATATAGATAATGGGGGCTTCGAATGTTCGCGCCATATGTAAAAAAAAAATTGATTATACTTCAACAGAGCGTCAAAGATAAGTTTGACCTCAGCGCCGGCATTCCTAGGGCAGGCACTGACTCTATGCATGGGAAATGTATAGTTATTGGAATGTTTTGTTATCAATATGATCTTTTGTTGTTTTTTATATGTTTGTCTGGGATATTAGAATTCGTGATAATTTAATCCATGATATATGAGATGATATTTTGATATAATTATAGTTTTATCATTTTTTAGTTAAACGCATTTAACCAAAAAAAAACAGCGCTTTAATTAATTAATTAATGTTTTTAATTGGATTAATTCTAAATCATCACATTAAACAAATCAAAATCATCATGAACGACCGTGCAACCTATATTTTTGTTATGTTTAACACGATGTTATGTTTAACACGATGTAATGTTTAACAGGGGGTGAAGCGTGTAAAGGGGTTAATCCATACGTGTCGTTCAGTGAGGAGCGATCGGACATTAATATTATTATTTTAAATTTTCCTACATTTATAATTTGAACTGAACTTCTTGTTGCTTCATTTAGTTTTGTAATCTGCGATTTGTGTACATTGCTAGACATGTACATAGATTTCTACTTTTTAAAATAAGCGTGTACCTAACTGTGTACTTTGCTTATTATCTGCGCGTCATGTTGAACAGTCCTGTGTACACATAGATTGTTTACTCCTGTATAAAATAAAACATTTCGGTCTATGCAACAAAAAATAAATTTCAAAAATTTCCTAAACTTTCTTGGTTCTTGTTTGTTTATTTTGTACTTGATTAGATGTTATAACTCTAGAGAAGGACTTTTCTTTTTAGGTATCGCAGTTTATACTCGACCAGCAAACTGGAATAATAATTATTTTTTTTCCGCCGACCAGCAATAGATGTGCGCATGCGCGACTAGACGGACTCCGAATTATTTTTTTTCGGGATCCGGCTATAGATATTACGCCTAACCCTATTCCTAACCCTAAACCTAACCATAAGCCTAACCCTAACCCTAGCCCCGAAAACAAAAAATATGCAATAATATGCAGTCCGAGTCCGTCAAGTCGCGCATGCGAACATCTATTGCTGGTCGGCGGAAAAAAAAAATTATTCCAGTTTGCTGGTCGAGTAACAATAGCGTTTTGGTATTTGCTTAACAGGAGATCGCCCGGAGGGTGTTTCAAAGTATCTCCCCCCCCCCCCCACATACACACCTTTCCGTGCCTCTATCGTCGTTATTGTTGTTTTGATTGCCATGCAAGGTTAGTCCAGGTCATTGAGTTTTGTCTTTTCATGTCCAATCTGACATTTAATAAAGATACTAATAAAATCTGCATATTATTGGATAAACTTATCGGGGCAATGGCGGGTACTCAGCCTCCCCCTCCTCTCAACCCTGCACGCAGGACAACAACAGGGGAATAACAGAGATGGCTCTATTTATCATCATTGTTTAGGTCTAAATTTTCTTTTTAAATCAATAGAATTCATTAATGAATTCAAGCCTTGTATATAAACAGTCCATTAGAAAAAAAAATCAAGGTATAAATACAATGATTTTGTTTTTCTACCAATGACCGTTGGCCAAAACATTATAATTTCATTCAGTTTTGAACGGTTTTATTCACCATTATAATCATGTTAATGGATGGATCCATTGCTACATCTCTATAGAAACTCTATTACTAGAATATTTTGTCTTTGCTGCAGACAAGGGCGGAATCTGTCGATTTCGATTTACGTTATACCTCAGCAACCAAGAGAAGGTGCTTAAATACAATTATACCTGAGAATACGAACTTAATTTGTATTTAAAAAATTTCAATTTTGAAATCGATCAATCTTTGAATACATTTATTGCCCTTTATAAATATTATAATATTATAAAATGGAAAGTTCCATTTCTAGATCGCTACAAAAACTCGAGATATTACAAGCACGGCATTTGTTATACGAGTGTCAATTGGAGATGTATGAAGTTTAATGTGTAGGATGAGTTAAGAGGAAAAAGAATTAATTTCCATAACACAATCGTTAATACTTTATAAAGACTTTGTAAATACATGTACTATATAAAAGTTTTATGAAAAAAAAAACTATATAAGACTTTATAAAAAAACTATATGAAAACTTAATAAAATCTATATGAAAACTTAATAAAATCTATATGAAAACTTAATAAAATCTATATGAAAACTTAATAAAATCTATATGAAAACTTAATAAAATCTATATGAAAACTTAATAACAACTGTATAAAAACTTGATAAAAGCTATATAAGAACTATATATACTGAGAGATGAATACATGAATTATTTTTTAATTCATTTTATTATTTTGCCTATGTGTCCTCCCTAAGATATAAAAGTCAAACATTCTCTAATAACACAGAGAAATGTAACTTACCTTATTCTCGTATATAACATTTCAAAGTAAATTTCTGAACACTCTCTTCCTCATGAAAGAAATTTGAAATATATTATTTTTGTATTCCATCACTTGTCTTGGTGCAGGAAATGTTCAATACATGAATGAAACTGAAATTTCAACTCTTATAATTATATATTTTTACGACATCGTCTTAAATAGTTAAACGATATAATTGACATAGTGTTATAAAAGTGTTTTCCATACTCGTTGAGTAGGTATAAAAGGATAAACTGGTTAAATTATTTCAAAAATTAACACACACACACACACACACACATACAAAACAACAACGAAAAAACATATCAATGCATAAATATTAGAATATCGAAAAATAAAACAAGAAATGGAGTAGTATCGTTTTTATTGAGTCAAATGTGTTTTTTATTACAATTCATCATCGTCGTCATTGTCTACAGAAGTCATCTGGGAAGAATGTGACGTCCCGGCCACAGAGCTGCTGGCCTCGTATTTCTTTTGAGCACCGGAAGTCGATAATTTGGCAGACTTGCCGCAGAAGATCTTGTGATAGGTCTTCCGGAAAGTGTTGTTGAGCCCGACGTAAATGATGAAATTACACGAGCTGTTGATGCAGATGACGATGTTCATGACCTGGTATATGACAACGGCGGTGTTGGAAGGGTGGACTTCAGAAAATGGACCGTACGCGATGGCCGGAATGTTGATGGGGATGGTCAGAATGGCGCAGGTGACGGTGTACACCGCGCAGACCGCCAGCAGCATCTTTGTCGTGCGATTGGTGGACACTTCTTTGGAGGTCATCTGCTTTCTTTTCAGAGACACGATCTTCACCTTGATGGCGATGATGATGCAGCCGACTACGGTGAAGAGAGGGGGCACAACCACGATGGAGTACACGCACATCTCCTCGATGGTGGTGACGGCGATGGTGTTCCAGGCGTGCAAATAGGAGAACTCTCGGTAGCCGATGGTTCTGTTGTACCTCTCGTCGAACACGTAGTGCAGCTCAAACCAGGACATGGGGTACACGAACAGTGCCAGTGAGTATAGCACCAACAGAGCGACGACGCACCAGGTTCTGCGCGGGGTGACGACACGAAAGGCGTGCAAGGGGAGGAAGATGACGATGAGTCTTTCTATTGTGATGCACATCGGCAACAGCAGCGACACCAATGAGGAAGCGAAATCGAGGGACATAAATATAGAGTAGAAGACAAGCAGTACCCAAGAGTCCGTCTCAGAGAACCCGTCGTAGCCTCGGACGTAGGAAGTCTCGTAGATTATCTTCGGGATGCTGTTGAAGGCCACGAGAAAGACGGTGTCGGCCACAGCGAGACTGAATAGGAGAATGTTGGAGCACTTCTTGAACCCGTGCTTCTTAATGATGATGATGCTCAGCACGTTGCCCACCACACCCATGACCCCTATGCCGGGCGTGACCCCGTACATCAAGATCTTCATGATCAGCCTCGTTGTGTCGATGTCTAGTGTTTCTCCCGTACCGGAAGTGGCTTCTGTAGTGTTGATAGGCGACGTGAATTGGCTGAGGTTGTGCCCTTGAATATAGATTTCTTCAGTATCATTGCAGTCGTTCATGATGTTATATTTGAGAAGAAAAATAATCAGGTGTCATCCACGTCATACCTGTGTAGTAAATAAATAAACACAAAATATATGAACAAAAAAAATAGGAATAAGAGAAGATTTTTAATTTAAGCGAACTTTTCAATCGCGTTAATGTTTTACTGAAGAAGATTTTATAGTTATTCTTTTGAAAAATAAAAGGCCATCAGTCGTATGGCTTGTGCTACTTTTTTTTTAGGGGGGCGGATGATCGTGTGATAAAGCGCTCAACTATCAACCTGAGGGTCACTGGTTCGATCTTCGGTGAGGACTAATGGATTTTCAGGTCATGGTTTTTAGGTCCCCGCTCTATCTCTCGTGGTGCCTCCATGGTCATTGCACTATCGACTATGTTGGGGGATGAAAGGAGGGCACAATAAAAACAGTTTCATTAGTGGTTAATAGGATGCGTAAAAGAGATTTCATCTCATCTCTACAGGGACTTCACACACTTAAGAAGAAAGGTAACAGGGAACACAGGTGATCAAAAATGTGGCCATCCCTAGGGAAGCCATCGATGATTTCTCATTCTTTGATCAATTGTATAATTCTACTTATACTTAAAAAGTACTTAATTTACCGAACAGGCTGGAAATTTAAGACTAATGGTTTTTGACCCACTAGTAATATCTCAGAATCTTTTTTTCTTCATAAAAGCCTCATAATATGAGGGATAGTCATATTTTTATATTTTCATATATTTTGTCCCCGTTTTGTCTGTCTGTCTGTCTGTCTGTCTGTCTGTCTGTCCGTCCGTCCGTCCGTCATCACCCTAGATCTCAACAACCATAAGTCCTAGACCCATGATGTATATATCATTTTGTAGGTCTTGGCCTGCCAAGAAATGACTTTTTTCCATTTCGCGATCTGACCTCTCAGGGCCGTAAAAGGGGCCTTATAAAGTACCGTTTTTTACTATATAAGCTATATTAATAATGGACCGCCCTATATCTCAGCAACCATAAGTCCTAGACCCATGATGTATATATCATTTTGTAGGTCTTGGCCAGCCATGTGTACATCAAAAGTTCATTTCGCGATAGGACCTCTGAGGGCCGGGCTTCTAGAAAAAGAGTCAGACAAAAATACTAAGAATAAAAATGTGTGCAAACAAAGGAAACTTTTATCTATCTCCATCGACGAACCGTTTTTATGTTCGTTTTTAACAACTTTTTTCCCGTCAATTATTTTATAAACTTTTTAAACACACACAAATTATAATAAAAAATGTCCTTGTGACTTTCTTTGGTGTAAATTTAATTGCCTGCAACATTATTAATAGTTGAAAAGTTGAAACCGCAAAAAGAAAAAAAAAATGTTTCATAAAATTGCGTCTCTCTAGATATCTGGTTAATTTGAAATAAAGCAGATAATTTCACGGCATTTACAAATGTCTGTATTGATTATTTCATGAACTAGATGCGTCCATTCAACCCAGCACTAAATTATTATTATTTTACGTGATGTACTAGTTGAACACAATATAGATTTAGATGTAAAATACATAAAATTGTGAATTTAACGGTATTTTGAGTTAAACGAATAAAGAGTGCTCTTGTATTGACACTAATTGTCCACTGGGAAACGTGAGTATACAAAAATTAGAACCGCTGATAAAACTGAGCAAAACAAAAAGGTTCTAAAAATGCTAGCATGGTTATTTTTGTAAAGACAAATTATTGTAAACATTTATTATATCTATTTTTTTTAAAATATTTTTATATTATTATAATTACTGATATCTAAAGATGCGTTTTATTAAGTTTTTTCTTCTAATCTTCGTTAAAAAATTTGAAAGTTTCTAATTTTAGCAAAAAAATGTAATTGATTGCATTTTATTTTTTAAGCTTAGTTGTTTATTGTTGTTTTGTTTTTTTAAAATATCATCTGATCGAAATTTTCAATGTTTACATACATGATTTATATGTTTTGATAGTACAGATTGTGTTCTGTTGTGAATTAAACAATAAACGAAACAAACATTAAACCAGTGAGTTTCATAAGATTTTTAGACGTTTTGTTCTTATATTCAAATTAGTTGTTATTACAACCAATTACCAAAAGGCTGAGCAACCGCCAGGAAATCGAAATGATCAAAACATTTTATGCATGTACTAACAAACGAAAGTCAAAACATTTTACACAAACAAACGAAATAATCAAACATTTTACACAAACAAACGAAATAATCAAAAACATTTTATACCAACAAACGAAAAGTTTTAAACTTCAGTTTTTAGAGCATTTTTTTTTAGAAAAAAAAATGCTCTATTGTCCCCGTTTTGTCTGTCTGACATCACCCTAGATCTCAACAACCATAAGTCCTAGACCCATGATGTATATATCATTTTGTAGGTCTTGGCCTGCCAAGAAATGACTTTTTTCCATTTCGCGATCTGACCTCTCAGGGCCGTAAAAGGGGGCTTAGTACCGTTTTTTTCTATATAAGCTATATTAATAAAGAGCGCCTATATCTCAACAACCATAAGTCCTAGATCCATGATGTATATATCATTTTGTAGGTCTTGGCCTGCCAAGTGTACATCAAAAGCCCATTTCGCGATAGGACCTCTGAGGGCCGGGCTTCAGGGCTCCTAAGAGGCTTATATATTATATATACACCTTGTACGTTCAATAACCCATTCATTTGGTGCGAAATACTGCAGCACGTAGTTTCACCAAGATTTATTAAGAAACTCATCAAATGAAATAGTAAGCTTGTGTTCTGAGTTTAATTGAAAGTATCAGAGATATGCAACAATTGACGGAGTTTTCGGACGATTAAATGACTATAATTTCGAATTTTTTCAATTATGAGTCCTATTTCAGTAACCACAAACCACTTGTAGTTAGATTTAAGAGACAATTTTTTTTTTCAAATATAAAGAAACGTCTTTATAATTTTTTTTTTACAGATATATGCATTACACAATTGTATTTATAAACATTTCCAAAATTTACAAATATTTAGTGAAAGCTAACAAACGTACTGATAATTTAACATGAAAATGCGCTAACTCGTCCTGTGTCCAGAATGGAACAGGCTTAATTGATTGTTTTTTCTATCCACCTTGGTTCGATGCCGTATAATTGAGAACCGGATGGTAGTTATCGTATTTGATTGAAGTTACACCAATGTATGCAAAAATGCCATTTAAGGGGAGGAGACGAATGGATGACCGGTGAGAGCTAATTAAGCGTGCCCACGGTCCTGGTGATAGTTGGTTCAAAGTCTCCTCCCTCCCCCCCCCCTCTCCCCATCCCCAAAACGAGTCAACATAATTAAAAAAGAATAGGTTATGAACGTTCTTAGGGGCAGAGCGTGTAGTTAGCTATTGCGGTACCCTGCCCGAGTTACATTTTTGGTTCCCTCTTCCCAATCTGAAAAAAAATTGCAAAAAACAGGACAAAAACACATTAACAAACGCTCTTTGGGCGCCCCTTTTTAATTCGGCGCCCTGTGCTTAGGGAATCTTTTAACTCCGATATTACTAACAATATAAAAAAAAAAACTCCGAGATACACATTAATAAGACTTTAGTATTTAAACAGCGAATATGAGAACTGAGCACGCCGAGCTCTGTGGTTGTTTTCTTTGTAATGTCCTACCTGGACTTCCTTAGTATGCAAGAGTTTGAAAGCAATAATAGAAAATATTACTACGTAAATGTTAAAATTGTGTAACGAATCATCAGGCATTAACTCTGGGTTGACACGTCTGTTTCTAAGCAGGGACGTCATCAACAGTGGCGTCACTAGGGGTGTGCGGACCGCACAGGGTGACACCCTCACAAGGGGTGACACCAAAATGCAAAATATCTAGTTTTAGGCCTATATTCTTTTTTTGTAATTTAAAATAATTCAAAGCCGTATTTAATTTTTAAAAATAAATAAAAATATCTCCGATTATTAATAGCAAATGACTTTATAAGGCTTCGAAAAAATTAATGCCAAATATAAAAATATCTCCGATTATTAACAGACATTGCGTACTTTTTATTATTAATTATTTTAATGAAGTTATTGGTATACTTGCACTGACATATAGATATCAATTATCGCTAAAATCCTGACCCCGGAAACGGAAAAAAAAATAATAAAGTCGCGCATGCGCACATATATACGGTCTCTGGAAAAAAATAATATGGAGACCGGGGTGTCATGAGAGGGGTGACACCATGAGTTACCGCACCGGGTGACACCAACCCTAGTGACGCCACTGGTCATCAACAAAACTCGAGACTTAAGATTGTGTCCTTTAGGCGGAGCCGAGTTTCGTTGCAGAGAAAGCGAGACCTAGGTCGAGTGAAGTATGTTTTTTTTTCGTGGTGCTTCTTTGCAGGTAGATCACTAGATCAAATCTGTTTTCATAGTGGGTCGCGAAATGTACCAGTTTTGAGAACCACTTCTTTACTTCCACAACCAAGAATGATGAACCTTGCCAATTTAGTTTCCCTTAAAAAAAAAGGGTACTTCGATCCGAAAAAAATTTAAAATTTAGAAAATATTTTCCGTTGATAAAACAACAATAGTTAGATTAAAATTAGTTATATAAAAGGACAGATTGTAAGTAAGAAATTAAGAAAGAAAGATAGTAAGAAGTCGAATTGAGCATGCACGGGGGTGCTGTATCGTGCCACACCAACTTGCCTCCGTGCTGCAAAATGGCAGAGAAAAAAAAAATAATTTGATCATTATTGCAATGCTTCGTTTTGATTTTAACATTGAGAATTAATTACTGTTTAAATAAATAATCCTAAGTAATTAGCGTTGACGGGTACAAAGTTATTTGTGACGTATGAAAAGTACATTAGGTATGTGGCATATTAGGTAGGTGGCATAAATTAGCACCTATATCTTTACCTAATTGTGTTGGTTTGGTTTGGTTTGTTGTTTGGCTGGTTGGATTGGTTTGTTTGGTTTGGTTGGTTGTTTGGTTGGATTGGTTTGTTTGGTTTGGTTGGTTGTTTGGTTGGATTGGTTGGTTAGCGTTGACGGGTAAAACGCATATTTGCGATGTATGAAATGTAGGTCATTTCTGCACATTAGGTAGCTGGCATAAATTAGCACCCATATTTTTACCCAATGGTGTGTTAGAAATGTTTCAAGTGTCACGTTTGAACACCTGACATACCGGGCAACGCCGGGTACACTGCTAGTATATATATATATTTATATACAGTATATATGCCTCTTCCATCTTGATCATTTTAAAAGAAATATGGGAATGTGCTTACCCAGATTTAAAAAAAAAAACTAACACAAAGTTGATAGAAAAGTTGAAATATTAATTTTCAAACTTTATCATCTTCTTACCTTCTTTCTTGACAGAAATTTTTAAATGCTATAACAAAAGCGGAGTTCTTAAGATGAAATCTTTACCTACCTGTCATATACCATAATATAGACCATCCGTTTCTGAGTAGACATCTACCAAAGATACATCAGGACTCTTTAAGTAAGCAGTATGTTGGTCGTATGCTCATATTTTTTTTTTTGCCAAGGTTATTATATTGGTTGTTTTTGTTATTGTGGTAAAGTTTCCTGATTCACCGGAAAGCAAAAAATTAGCAGCCACGGACCATAAAATAAAAATTTAGATGGGTCATCAAAGGGAGAGGACCGTCTGCACTAAGCGAAATTGGTTCCGAGTAGTCAGCTTTTTATTTTTTTGAAGAGAACAAACATTCGTTTAAAGCCAATATATTTTTTTTTTAAAATACAAAAAAAAAAAGGAGATAACATTACATTTTTTTTTACTAAAATTTATGTAAAAGTTGAATCAATCGAAAGCTTCTAGAAAAAGAGTCAGACAAAAATACTAAGAATGAAAATGTGTGCAAACAAAGAAAACTTTTATCTATCTCCTTCGACGAACCGTTTTTATGTTCGTTTTTAACAACTTTTTTCCCGCCAATTATTTTATAAACTTTTTAAACACACACAAATTATAATAAAAAATGTCCTTGTGACTTTCTTTGGTGTAAATTTAATTGCCTGCAACATTATTAATAGTTGAAAAGTTGAAACCGCAAAAAGAAAAAAAAAATGTTTCATAAAATTGCGTCTCTCTAGATATCTGGTTAATTTGAAATAAAGCAGATAATTTCACGGCATTTACAAATGTCTGTATTGATTATTTCATGAACTAGATGCGTCCATTCAACCCAGCAGTAAATTATTATTATTTTACGTGATGTACTAGTTGAACACAATATAGATTTAGATGTAAAATACATACAATTGTGAATTTAACGGTATTTTGAGTTAAACGAATAAAGAGTGCTCTTGTATTGACACTAATTGTCCACTGGGAAACGTGAGTATACAAAAATTAGAACCGCTGATAAAATTGAACAAAACAAAAAGGTTCTAAAAATGCTAGCATGGTTATTTTTGTAAAGACAAATTATTGTAAACATTTATTATATCTATTTTTTTAAAAGTATTTTTATATTATTATAATTACTGATATCAAAAGATGCGTTTGATTAAGTTTTTTCTTCTAATCTTCGTTAAAAAATTTGAAAGTTTCTAATTTTAGCAAAAAAATGTAATTGATTGCATTTTATTTTTTAAGCTTAGTTGTTTATTGTTGTTTTGTTTTTTTAAAATATCATCTGATCGAAATTTTCAATGTTTACATACATGATTTATATGTTTTGATAGTACAAATTGTGTTCTGTTGTGAATTAAAAAATAAACGAAACAAACATTAAACCAGTGAGTTTCATGAAAATTTTTAGACGTTTTCTTCTTATATTTAAATTAGTTGTTATTAGAACCAATTACCAAAAGGCTGAGCAACCGCCAGGAAATCGAAATAATCAAAACATTTTATACGTGTACTAACAAACGAAAGTCAAAACATTTTACACAAACAAACGAAATAATCAAAAACATTTTACACAAACAAACGAAATAATCAAAAACATTTTATACCAACAAACGAAAAGTTTTAAACTTCAGTTTTTAGAGCATTTTTTTTTTAGAAAAAAAAATGCTCTATTGTCCCCGTTTTGTCTGTCTGACATCACCCTAGATCTCAACAACCATAAGTCCTAGACCCATGATGTATATATCATTTTGTAGGTCTTGGCCTGCCAAGAAATGACTTTTTTCCATTTCGCGATCTGACCTCTCAGGGCCGTAAAAGGGGGCTTAGTACCGTTTTTTTCTATATAAGCTATATTAATAAAGAGCGCCTATATCTCAACAACCATAAGTCCTAGATCCATGATGTATATATCATTTTGTAGGTCTTGGCCTGCCAAGTGTACATCAAAAGCCCATTTCGCGATAGGACCTCTGAGGGCCGGGCTTCAGGGCTCCTAAGAGGCTTATATATTATATATACACCTTGTACGTTCAATAACCCATTCATTTGGTGCGAAATACTGCAGCACGTAGTTTCACCAAGATTTATTAAGAAACTCATCAAATGAAATAGTAAGCTTGTGTTCTGAGTTTAATTGAAAGTATCAGAGATATGCAACAATTGACGGAGTTTTCGGACGATTAAATGACTATAATTTCGAATTTTTTCAATTATGAGTCCTATTTCAGTAACCACAAACCACTTGTAGTTAGATTTAAGAGAAAATAATTTTTTTTCAAATATAAAGAAACGTCTTTATAATTTTTTTTTACAGATATATGCATTACACAATTGTATTTATAAACATTTCCAAAATTTACAAATATTTAGTGAAAGCTAACAAACGTACTGATACATAACATGAAAATGCGCTAACACGTCCTGTGTCCAGAATGGAACAGGCTTAATTGCTTGTTTTTTATTAGTTTTGTCCTTTTTCAAAAAAAAATACTCATGCTCAATTATGAAAATTAATAAAAGACAATAACTGTGGCATATTTTAGTGAGTAACAATGGATTGTTCCCAATGTGAAATGCTCAGACATTGCACTAAACCTTTCCTTGTTGAGTATCATCTCTGTTATCCTTTATTGTTTATCACTGTCAGGGTGGTATACTCATCTCTTGACCCCATGTGTAGCCCGTGGCCTAGGCTTCTGGTTGCGATGCAGATGTTCACGTCTGGCTATTAGTAACTTGCGTTTCATTGGGCTTGATCCCCCCATCCTCCACACACTCCTATCGGTGTCACGACCCCATACTTGCCTGTTAGTGTCACCCAATGTTACGTAATGAAAAAAGCCGCTGCACAGAAAATGTCATAGTACTTTTTTCTTTATTTTTACGTCAATTCTTTTTTTTTCTTTTAATTTGCTTTATGAAATGCAAAAGTAAAACTCAAATGTTCTGCCTTATGTGGCTAGAGGCAGGCCCGTTGCCAGGTCAAAGTAAGCAGGGGGGCACCAATACCCAGCAAGCGGGGCACCTTTTCATTTTAGTAACTTTTTCATTATTTTCTCCTCTTTTTCTTCTTTTTTAAGCGGGGAGGGGGGGCACTCCACACCTAGCTAGGGGCACGGCCCCCAGTGCCCCCCCCCCCCGGCTACGGAGCTGGCTAGAGGGCTTGCAAGATACTGCAAAATCTGGATAGTACCGAAGACATATAACTAAACATCTCCTGTCCCCAACTTACCATTACAAATTATTTCTGATTAACAAATCACTCGTTTTAACGAGCATCGCAGATTGTGCATTAACATAATTGACCAGATTCTTCAAAAACATTTCATTCCATTTGTCAACAAAAGTACTTTATTTTTTTTTCTGCTCTCCGTTAAAACCGGTAAAGTAAATGTGGACGTGTACATCAAATTGTGTTTGTGGTAAGTTGATAAATATTGATTGGAGGAAGTATGCTCTTTCTTTCAGAACTGATAAATAAGTAGTTAGATTAGATGGATAGACAGACAGACAGACAGACAGATAGATAGATAGATAGATAGATAGATAGATAGACAGACAGATAGATAGATAGATAGATAGATAGATAGATAGATAGATAGATAGATAGATAGATAGATAGATAGATAGATAGATAGATAGATAGATAGATAGATAGATAGATAGATAGATAGATAGATAGATAGATAGATAGATAGATAGATAGATAGAAAACTATGTTCAGTGTTTTGTATAATCGTAAATCAATCAATAAAATGAATAATGTTCATCCTGGCTGTTGGTTTCAATTATTTCGTCACAATTATAAAACTTGTGGGTATTCAGTGACGTAACCATAGAACTATAGAGCAGTTCTTCTCAAAGTGGTGGGCCGCGGCCCCCTAGGGAGCCGTGGACTGTCCGAAGGGGGGCCGTGGAATTTCGAAAAATGTGACACATAAAATTATAATTAACCTAATGTATTGTATGCAGTGGCGTCACTAGGGAGGTGCGGGGGGTGCGGACCGCACCGGGTGACACCCTCACGAGGGGTGACACCCAACTGCAAAATATCTAGTTTTAGGCCTATATTCTTATTTTGTAATTTAAAATAATTCAAAGCCGTATTTAATTCTTATAAATAAATAAAAATATCTCCGATTACTAACTGATACTGCGTACTTTTTATTACTAATTTTTTTAACGCACTGGCTCCGGATACGTCTAAGATGAACTCTTATGATTTAAAGTTATTTTCTTTACCCGGGAAATTGTATAACCGAGCAATTTCTTTTTGATTATATATTAAAATTGTAGATATTCCTATCGGAGACATATATTTTTTTTTTCAGTTTTTTTTTTCAGGATTAGGGTTAGGGTTAGGGTTAGGATGTGGAGCAATATCTATTGATGGTCCCCAAAAAAAAATATATCTCCCATTATTAACAGTAAATGACGTCATCAACGTCTGCAGTAAATAAGAGTTCTCATTCATTCTGTTTACTGGCGTCATTAAAGTTTGCTAGACGTATCCCGAAAAAAAAATACTTAGTATGTCTTAGACGTATCCGGAGCCAGTGCGTTATTTTAATTAAATTATTGGTATACTTGCACTGACCTATAGATATCAAATATCACTAAAATCCTGACCCCGGAAACGGAAAAAAAATAATGTCGCGCATGCGCACATATATACGGTCTCTGGAAAAAAAATATGGAGACCGGGGTGTCATGAGAGGGGTGACACCATGAGTTACCGTACCGGGTGACACCAACCCTAGTGACGCCACTGATTGTATGTAAATAGTATTAATATATGTTTAAAATATAATCTAGTTTATTTTATAAGTTGCATCCTTTCACTCTTTCATTGTTAACATTAGAAAAAAGCATGTATTAACTAGTAAAAGTTTGCATATAGAAGTTTAAAATTATAAATTTAAGCAATCTAAACCAAAAAAAAAATAGGGGGGGGGGCAGGCTTGCGGAGCCGGAGCCGAGGAGCCGTGAGCCGCTACTTTTTGCTGGATCCGGAGCCGGAGCCGAAAAATTCTGGCGGCTCCACGGCTCCCAAATGCTTTTTTTTTTTATAGCAGAATTTTTTTTTTTAGCTTTAAAATTCCAAATTTGTTTGATTGTTTGCCTCCTACAATTTGAAATGTTGTCATTTTTACGAACACCACAACAAACACAGCGTTAAAATGATAGCGTGCACGCACATCACCACAAGAAATCTTTAATGGGGAATCGTTTGTGTTCGTTTTAACTCTTGTTTACCGAAAATTTACCGAAATTTTTTTAATGGCATGTTATTTTGTTATATATAAAGTTAAAACAGTTTTTTTTCATAGAACAATTGTATCAATCATTTAAAATAAATTTTTACTACGACGACTAATAGAACGCGTCATTTCCTATTATTATTTGACCGCGAATCAGGCCCGTAACGTGCGGGGGGGGCCATGGGGCCGGGCCCCCCTTGCGTTTTGTCTGGCCCTCTCTGCTTATTTGCTCTACTTAGTAAAATGTATTACCTGCCCCCCCCTGCTATTGCCTGGCCCCTGTTGTAGAATGCCTGGCCCCCTGCTGTAGAATTTTCACGCTACGGGGCTGCCGCAAATTTGTAATAGACTAAAAACAAAATGGTCGCTTTCTGTATTTAACAATTTTATTATAAACAGAATATTTGAAATAGAGTAGATAAATTTATAAGGCTGTGGCTATACGGACCCGGGTCCCAATAAAATCCGATTGTTATTCGGACCCGTGGCAAATATGCATTCTGGATGCACTGAAATGGTTTGTTTTTAGTAAAACCGACATGCGTATATTTTTCAAGTTCCTGACTATGGGGGTGAACGCGGCAAAATTTGCATAACTTTTTATCAGCGGCATGTTTGCGTGGCGCAATTACAAAAATTTTTGTCTCGTGTGATACTATTTTAATAGGGAGCCGTGCCGGAGCCGTCAAATATGTGGGAGCCGGAGCCAGAAAAAATTTGGCGGCTCCGCAAGCCTGGGGGGGGGGCGCGATTGGCGTTCCAAGGGGGCCGTGACTTCAAAAAGTTTGAGAAGCACTGCTATAGAGCATCTGTGGGCAAAACTAACGTAATTGGGCTAAGTGTCATTCCTTTCCCTTTCTAACAAAAAAAAAATCAAATTTGTAAAGATGTCTCCTAAGGCTGGCCGCATATTGTGATTAAGTGATTTTTGATAGTGAGCGTATAAAACTGCGAAAACGCTGAGCTAAAAAAAACTGTTTCAAAGTAGAACGTTGTCACGGGTTAGTTTAATTATTTATGTTGTTGTTAGTATCATTGTTGTTTTCATTGTATAACCTGGTAATCTGACTATTTGAATCATTGATGAAATTAGCGATGTTATCAAATGATGGGCAGATATATAGATATGATATTGTCAAAAGATATGATTAGCGCCATGGCCCGTCTAGCGTCCTCAGATGATATACATTATACATTGAATCTTGTTTACTTGAATTTCACTCAGCGCATAGCGGAATAATTCATCGCTTTTATCTATTCATGCGCTATCTGTGAAGAATTCTTCAGTATGCAGGATCTTCAAGCAAGTTTATCACAGTGTCGCATTGTCATAAATAGCTCATCCATTTATTCCGTCAACAAAGCTTATTATTTATTTAGACCCCCCCCACCCCCTATAGGGGACTGATGGTCGTGTGGTAAAGCGCTCGACTGTCGAACTGAAGGTACCTGGTTCGATCTCCGGTGAGGACCAAGGAAATTTCTCAGGTCTTGGCTCAAGTTCCCGATATATCTCCCGTGGTGCCTCCATAGCCATTGCACTGTCGGCTATGGTGGGGATGAAAGAAGGGCACCATAAAAACCGCCCCCTTAGTGGTTTATAGGATTTAAAAGATTTTATATCATCCTTACAGGGACTTCACACACACACACCCTATAGTCAACAACTGTCAAACTTTAGGTGACAATAACCTGAAACCATCGCCAACCTTCAATTGTAATATAATAATATACGGCTATTCAATGAGTCTTTTTTTTTACAGTATTGACTCATTGGTTTGCAATTATCCGGCCAGCCACCTCGTTATCCGGCCACGAGCCGTATCTAGCTGTTGAGGCGCCCTGTGCCAGTTAGTACTTTATGTTACGTATCTAGCACTATGATTTGCAGCTGATATTGTGTACCTGTACACTCACTGTCCTCACCTTCTCATGTACAGTTTGACACCTACATATCTTCACTTACCAATTCTTTTATTTTTTATTTCATCAACCCACAGATTATATATTATACAGATAGCGCATCGCTATATAAATACTACTCGGTTTTGTGTTAAAAACTCTCGCGCCATTGTTGTCATTCGCTTTTGTTTCCAATGACGCTTTCCATTCATAAACCTATTTACCTATTTTCAAGACATGAAATATGAATAAAAAAAAGCTTTCAATATGCTTCATAAATATAAAAAAGCGATAATATATTATTTAATTCATGTGTTTTTATGACCTTTATATATATATAATAAACATTTCTATTCAATGAATGGACTGATAATAGTAAATATAATCAATGGCGGAGATGAAAACATTGTTTCAAAAAGAGGCTTGCGCAATCTGTATAATATCTAATCTGTGCATCAGCATGACCTTATATGTATAAATGAGATTAACGCAAAGTGTTGTTTTGATTATGTAGAGCTTTGGTCCCCTACCTTTTTCTCGCCACAGACCGGTCAGTTTTTGATAATTTCACCGCAGCCCACTGTAAAAGGGGGGGGGGGGAGCGTTGATTGTTTCTCATCCATGGAAAGTCGCAGATAAATGAAAAGGAAATTATTTAACATTTCTTGGGCGGCCCAGTAGCAGCCCAGTAGCGTGAAAATTCTACGGGGGGGGGGGGGGGGGCGGCATTCTACAGCAGGGGCCAGGCAATAGCAAGGGAAGGGGGGGCAGGTAATACATTTTTACTAAGTAGAACAAATAAGCAGGGAGGGGGGGGGACAGATAAAACGCAGGGGGGGGGGACTGCCCTCCTGGCATCCCCGCACGCTACGGGCCTGCCCAGTAACATTCGGTCCACGGACCGGTACCGATGTAGAGCAGAATGAAATATAAGACGAAAGATCCCAGATGTAGTTTTATAACCACTGAAGGACCACAGTGAGTAGTTAAATTTGATTGAAGGGACGGATCAAGAACAGATGAATGGAGTGTTTACACTACTTTATATGAAATAACATGAATTTTAAATGTAAACTTTATCGATCGATGTAAATGAACGGAAGAAGTGAACTGCTGGTTGGATCAAACCGCTTAACTGGCCTACTTGACCCGCGGGTCATGTCTTGTCTAGAGACTGAAAATTGTTTTCAAGATTTCAATTTTGGTACCCTTTACCTCGACGCCTTGTGCGGCCGCAAAAGCCAGCACTACCCTTCATAGGTTGATGACTATCCGCCATAGTAATCAACACACAACAACAGCCGCACTACCCATCTTAGGTTGCTGACTATCCGCCATAGTAATCAACACACAACAACAGCCGCACTACCCTTCATAGTCTACTGACTATCCGCCATAGTAATCAACATTTATCCTCAATAAAGTGGATGATTATAAATAGTTTAAGTAATGATGAAAACTATACAATTAACTTGAATTGAATTACTGTCATAAAAAGCATTTATTTTATTGCATTTTGATACGCGGTTAATTATTATGTACAGCTCTACGGCCATTGGCAGGATCAAAAGTCATTGCTCATAATTTTGTCCGAAGGTCGTACATCTGCTGTATCTTTCCAATAAAAGAAAATATTATTTTGTTATATTTGGAAAAGTAGTATTGTTAAGAAGTCAATAAAAAAATAATTTTACGAAATGTGTTGTCCAGGGTTAGCAATATGAATGGCTTCGCTATATCATATCAGCCACAATAAACGGTTGTATAAAACATATTGTACCGGTTTTATATTGCTGAATGAGCACTCTGCCGACAGAAATGTCTGTCAGCATACGGAGACTGATACACACATAAGCCAATCTCAAAATTTAATTGTTTCTTGTTTCAAAATAAAATTGTAATGGCTAAAACAGTTCCAAGGGAGTTAATGTATAATTACTAGTACACCGTAACCAGGACTCACGTCAAATACGCCATATACATATTTTAAAAACCATCAATTAATTTCATAAATGGTGGCATATAATTTGCTTCCATTATTAAATATTACTGCTTGGCCACTTAGCTGTGTGTTAAATCTCAAAAAACGTTATTTGACATTGATGATTTGAAATGTAACTCAAATTTAATTTGCATCTTCCCCCCCTCCCCCCATTACATTTATAACCATATAAATAACTAAACGAAAAAAACAATTAAGCCTGTTCCATTCTGGACACAGGACGTGTTAGCGCATTTTCATGTTAAATTATCAGTACGTTTGTTAGCTTTCACTAAATATTTGTAAATTTTGGAAATGTTTATAAATTCAATTGTGTAATGTATATATATCTGTAAAAAAATATTATAAAGACGTTTCTTTATATTTGAAAAAAATTTTTTTCTCTTAAATCTAACTACAAGTGGTTTGTGGTTTCTGAAATAGGACTCATAATTGAAAACATTCGAAATTGTAGTAATTTAATCGTCCGAAAACTCCGTCAATTGTTGCATAGCTCTGATACTTTCAATAGCCCGGTTAAGGTGCCAAACGCAGACGCTCATCAGACACCATAAAAGGTGTTGGTTGATTTAGACAGCAGGACGGTGGCCATGGAAGTCGGAATCCGCTAAGGAGTGTGTAACAACTCACCTGCCGAATCAACCAGCCCTGAAAATGGATGGCGCTAGAGCGTCGGAC